>OX101783.1:58510022-58563266 GCA_944452715.1 Ophion slaviceki | reverse complement strand
GGTGCTCTTTGGAAAAGGTCGAGTAAATAAGGTGGTGCGTTGTTTCTTAACACCTTAAAGATGGTTACACCCATGAAATAAAGCCTCCTGGATTTTACAGTCAACCAGCCCAGTCTTCGTCTATAGGGCGTTATGTGAACGTCGCGACGCAAGTTAAAAATAAAGCGAGCGCTACCATTTACGAGTTTCTGCAATCTAGCATTTTGTTCATCAGTTAAGTCGTTGTACACAAGACAGCAATAGTCCAGCACCGGAAAGATGAGCGAAACAACGAGAATGGTCTTTAATTCCTGAGAAAGTGCACTTCTATGGTATCTTAGTTTGTAAAGAGCAAAATTAACCTTCCTTGAGATGTCCACTACTTGCTTGTTCCAAGATAAGTTTGAAGACATTGTGACCCCTAGGTTGCGTATCTCATCAACATAAGGTAGCGTTGTACCAAGAACTTTAATGGGTGGAAGGTTATTTACCTCGATTTGGTTTATATATGCCCCGCTGCCAAATACAATAACTTTTGATTTCCCAATGTTAAGCTTAAGGCCATTATTTTGAGCATACGCTACGATCGTGTCGACATCTCGCGTGATTCTGTCTATAGCTGCATTTATTTCGAATGGACTACAGCTCAAATAGATTTGCAAATCGTCTGCAAAAATCAAGTGATTGGTGAACAACAGATACCAGGCGATGTAATTTATGTATAGCGGGAACAGTAAGGGACCCAGTACTGATCCTTGCGGTACTCCCGTTGATGTGGGTAGCCATTTAGAGCACCCCCCAAAGTCATCTATTACTGACTGAGATCTGTCAGTAAGATAGGAAAAAAACCAATGAAGGACCCTATCAGAAAACCCACACTTCCGGAGCTTCAATAATAGATTGAGGTGGGGGACCGTATCAAATGCCTTGCTAAAATCAAACAGAACTAATATCGTAACTTTCCGATTGTCTACCGCTAGCCTCACATCATGACATAATCGCAGCAAGGCCGTCTGAGTGCTAAATTTGTCTCTATATCCAGATCGACGGGCATCCAGTATATCGTGGGTGGTAAGAAAGTTTGTGATTTGTTTGTGCACGACCCGTTCGAAGATTTTTGAGAGCTCACATAGATTTGCTATAGGGCGACAGTCAGAAGGAGAATTCGGAGGGTTTGAGTTTAGTAGAGGCCGAATGAAGGCTCGCTTCTAGGCAGAGGGAAAATAAGCAAGTTCAAAAGCCTTATTGAACAAAATCTATAGATATTTTGCTAGCGTAGGGAGAGCACTGTGTATAGCCAACAGAGAGATGCCATCCGGACCAGACCAGAGGAGAGAGACGGGGACGTAGCTGTGGTGACAATGGTTATTATCGTCTCCTCCGATACAGGAGAAAAATCAAAAGTAGGTTGATTATCGGGAAGTGCAGTGATATTGCTGGTGAAGGTAGACCTGTCAAATGGAGGTGACGAACACACAGCCTGAATAAAGAAACCATTTAACTCGTTCAGGGAAAAATAGCAAGTCGGTGAAGCCTGATTTGGTCTGGTAAGACCCAAGGTTGCTAGCTCCTTCCATAGACGCGTTCTATCTGTTATGTTACTAAGCATTTCTCGAAAATAATCGTCCTTAGCCTTTCGCAGGTCAACCGTGAGCTTGTCCCTAAATTCTCTATAGATGGCAAGACTTACAGCATTGCCCACCGGTTTCGCTTGCTTAAACATGATATTTTTCTTTTAAATTCTCAATCTGAAACTTTCTGTAAGCCACGGCGCTCTCGGCCTACGCACAACAAAAGCCCTAAGTGATGCATGTTTATCCAGAGAGCTCAAAAGTGCTTCCGACATCAAACACGTAGAGCGCTCAATGGAGTCAATGGCTCGACTTCCCGTGTCTATAGTTTTATCGAACGCATCTAATAATCCCGATACAGTCACCAAGAAATTTGCACCATCAAAACATTTAAAATTACGACGTGTGATTGTGCGACTTGTTGGTGGTTTTGTGTCAAACTTATATGTCATTTCAATTAAATCATGACCCGCTATAAACGGAGCATCAGTTTTTCGATAACCAAGAACTTTCGTCTTATTATCCGTTATAAAGACGTCTAGCCAAGAGTCAACAGAACCTGTGTAATATGTCGGCTGAGATGAGACAATGTGTAGTGATTGAGATAGCGCAAGTTCTCGGAGAAATCTGGCTTCAAAATTATCAGATTGTAAATTACAATTTAAATCGCCAGCAAACACGATGTGCTCATAAGCAAAAGCAAATCTCGAAAATACCTCAATGAAATCGCCAAATAAGAGACCCTTAGGTCGCCTATAGATAGAAGCGAAAAGAAGCGATTTGGCTGAGGCACCATGCACGTTCAACAGAATGAATTCAGGGGCATTAGAAAACTGTCTAGGAGACATAGCCAGAACTTGAACTTTGAGCGAATTGTGGATGTAGCATGCGACGCCACCACCACGCTTACCCTCTCTATCATTCCGTATCAAGAGATAATCATGTAAATTTACCAAATGATCTGAGATATCGGCATGGAGCCACGATTCAGAAATAGAAATAACGTGGTATGAATTTGAAAGCATATGAGCCCTGACTAATTCTATATGAGCCAGTAAAGAATTGGCGTTGAAATGTGCAATTTTCAATTGTTGGAGTTTAAGAGACTGCAGTTGCGTGTGAGTACTGGGACTTAATGAAGGAAGAGGTTCCTGTTCGAGTCAAACAAGCTTAGAAAGATCGGCCTCGGAGTTAACAATTATAACTGGTGAACCATCTGTTTTTCGAACTCGAATAGTTCCCGATCTAAACCAAACGTGCTTATAGCTAGTCACCGCGGCTTTAGCCTTCGTTAGGCGTAATAACTTATATGTACAAGTGGGTAGGAGCTCGTTTATAATGCATTCCTCTGCACGTCTAGGGAGAATACTTCGCGAATTGTTACGTTTCCCTTGACTCGTTTTTTCACCAAAATATAATCTCTGATCGCAGCCGATTTAAGTGTTACGATTAGCGTTTTGCGAGATGATGCGTTTACCGACGAGGCTGAATTGGGATTGTCTCCAGCAACACGCGTGACTTTGTTGGCAGCAGTGCGAATGTCAAGTACATCGCCTATCAAATGGGCAATCCCAATGGCTTCAAATACCTTTTGGACCATCACTTGAGGCGTATCCGTAACCGCGACTGGGATGCCCGTCAAGGTTATCTCGACTGCAGCATTGAGAGATTCGACCGCTGTCAGGCGGCGATCAACCTCGGAGATTTTAGATGACAGTAAGTTGTTTTGCTTCTTCAGATCCAGTGAGTCCGTGTTTATTTTCCCCAGGGTTGCCTCCAGTGATGAAATTCGACTCGCCATAGCCTCCTGCGATGTTGACAAATCCGACACCTCCAAACGTAGATCAGCCAGAGAACCTTGAATATCACTTAATTTATTGTTTGTGATAGAGCTCGTGCTTTGTAATTGTGACATGATATCATCAAGAGTCACTGCCTCATAGTTGGATGCAACCGATCGACGTTGGTGGTCTGGTGACGATAACGGAGAGCGAAATGTGATATTTGACCGCTGCATTGCGCACAAATCACACCGAAAAGACTCGTTTCCTTGCGGGTCATGAGAAAACTTATCCTTAGCACAATTTAAGTGATAGAAATTGTTGCAATCTCCCCTGCAAGCAATTGTATATCCACTCTTGTTGCAGAGTCTATTACACGAACTACAACGTACAGGTATGGTTCTAATCACTGTGAGTTACCAATCGGTAAAAATTAGGGCGGTGAACGATCTCAGTTGATAAGTCGAGTCGAAGGCTCCGTGCACATGGTAGAGAGGGCAGTTGTTATGTACACCCCCAATTACGCGTGTAGACTTCTTCTTGTTTACAGTACGTTCGATGACTGATGAGCGAGGTCGATCCATGTGGGTGATGATATGTGCAGATTTACGATGCCCTCCCCCCTCTGTACATCGTGCAGAGGGGCGAGGGAGAGGGAGAGAGGGGGGGAGAGAGAGAGAAAGAGAGAGAGAGAGAGAGAGAGAGAGAGAGAGAGAGAGAGAGAAAGAAAGAGAGAGGTACGGTAAAAAATATATATTCACGCTTAAACCAAAACATTTACGAAAATTTATTTCCCCCCCTCCTGATCGGAACTATCGACGAAAAAAAACCATGCGATATTCGAGTACACTGAGAATGTAAATAAATCACGAATACTATAAACGTTGGACAGAGAGATGAAATTGTAGGCCAGGAGAACCACCGCAGCGACTATCAAGTCAAGGGGACGGGGGGTGCGTCGACGGGCGTCTGAGAGCATATATGCGTCGGGTTGCACGAGTTGGTCGTAAACGTAAGAGCTGTTTCTTCATATCGGATAAGACAAAGGGGCAACGGTCCAAGGCGAGGATTTTTCCTTCGAGGAGAGGGGGGGGAGTGATGCATTTTTTTCGAAGACAACTTTTTTATTAAAACGTTTTTTTTTTACAAATCTCCTTTGACGATCCAACTTTTGTGCGCATAATCGAAACCTAACCACTTGACGGGCATTCGATTTCCACGCTTCTTCACCACCTACTCAACGAGGTAAATGTCAGGATACTTGACTTTCTGGAGCTCCTCTTCGTAGAAACAGCCAGCGATGGTTTCGTTCCGATGGTCCTTGAGATTGTACGTCATTGGATTCGTTCTTTTCACTCTGCGTATCGTGGATATTTCCGTTGTCCAATTGGGCGTATAACCCTTCTCAAATACATTCGTAAATTTGCTAATTCGCATATTATCGACAATTTTGAACTTTTGTGATTTTTTGCCGATAATCGACGCTGGCGGAAAATACGATGGAGAATCTCGCTTTCATTTGCGCGATTAATATTTTTCGGTTTTTCCCGGATGGTTCGATGCACGGTGTTGTATTCGGTAACGAGAGAATCCAGAATATCCATCCATTTGTACATTCCGCGAAGACTGAATTGCATCCACATTTTATTTTTTAAGGTTGTATTGAAACGCTCGCAGATTAATGGTTTCAAATCGCTATACGTTGAATACATGTTTACATTGTGCCTTTTCATAAGAGCTTCAAACTGTGAATTATAAAATTCTTTTCCACGATCGACGTGCAAGTTCTTGGGTATGAGTAGAGAAGCTAGGCCGGTTCTGAGCCACTTTTGGGGGGAGGGTCAACGGGGGGGGTCAAGGGGGGAGGGTCCAGGGGGGAGGTTCAGGGGGGTCCATGGGGGGAGGGTCCCGGGGGTGGTGTCCAGGGGGGTCCATAGAGAGGGTGTCCATGGGAGGGGGGCCAGAGGACGGGGTGTCCGGGGGGGACCAGCGCGGGGAAGCCAAGTGCGGGGGAGTCGCCGGGCGCGTGTGACGTCATAGAGGGGCCTCTGTGGAGGGGGGCCATGTGGCCCGTAGAGTGACTGGCGGGGAAGCCGCCGTCGATGAGTGTTGGTTGTGTGTGTGTGTGTGTGTGTGTGTGTGTGTGTGTGTGTGTGTGTGTGTGTGTGTGCGCGCGCGTGTGTGTGTGTGTGTGTGTGTGTGTGTGTGTGTGTGTGTAAAGGGCGGCCTTTCAAAGTCCAATACTTATTACCTGCAGCTGGTTCCATTCCGAAAGACAATGTCGATTGCATCCGTCTCGTCTCCAAGCTCGCCGACGCTCGAGACAGGTCCTGACAGGTTCCTTGGAAAGGCGTTTAGGGATCAAAGGCTGTGACCGTGGATGGACCACTTGAGCGCAGCTCTTGAAAAGTCGAGGTCTCCATTCCGAAATATAACGTCAAGATGTTCGCATGTGCGCGTGTGTACGCAGTGCATCCGGCCAAGCACCCCCTGGACTTGACCAAAAACGAGCTCGAACAGGTTCCAAAGGTCTTGCTCCTAAAATATTGGGGTAAAAATGTTGGCTTATTGTGGGATCGTTTGCCAGAACATCATCGGAATGACAGTGAAGTGACATCATTTCTTCCATGCTTGGAGCATTATAATACGCCACCGATGAAAGATCACATCGATGGCCCTCCACCTCAACGTCGGGAGTGTAAAAAATGCTGTGAAAATTCTCCACGTATTGGGTTCTTCGAACGTGTTTGAACCTGTTTTTCGGGAGCGTCAAAAAAGGTCTGGGGAAAATTCTCCACGGTTCTTCGAACGTGTTCGAACCTGTTTTTCACGATTGGAAAAGAGGGGGGGGGGAGAGGCTTGAAAATTTGAGTGGGAGGCTTACGAGGGAGATTATATTTTTGTGGACCAAGCTTAGACTGCACTATTCCACTGCACAATCAACATCTAAAAGAACTTTGAAAGTGCGCGGAAAATGGATCTCTCGAGTAGCAACAAAGTCGGCCGGATCAGTCAGAACTCCCCGTTAAGTCGGAACGACTAATCTCCGACATAAGGGCCCTACAAACCGAATTTGGGAAACGCTACATCGCAGACATCGCAGATGAGTTCTCTGTCTTCTTACCGGCGCGACTTGTGAAGGCCTTCGACCAAGATCCGACAATGTTCGAGGGTATGCTACAAGTGGCATGCGATGGTCAACTCTGCATGCAGTATATTGGTGGAAAATACAACAGCGTCGAGTTCCGTCGTCTCTGAACATGGTGGACGGGGAAAAAAATTCGTTGGAACACCATCGTCGAACGGCTGGCCGCATCATCGAGCGTATGCTGCAACTGGAGCACAAATGGGTACATGCAGTTGCGGGGAATACAACAGCGTTCCATCGTCTCTGAGGCGGAAAAAAAAGACTAAATTCGTTGGGACACCATCATCGAACTGTTTGCACCACAGTCGTCTTACCATCGTGTTCAACAGTTAGTGTTGACTATGTAAAAAATGTATATGTTTGATCGAATTGTAAATTATGGATGTTTTCACCGTAGAATAAAGAGTACAAATCATATATATTTTCATCGAAATGTTTTTTATTCATTCAAAAAAATTCCTCGCTGACGCTTCGTATACGCTCAACCAGGTTTCACCGATTTTACATTCTCATGGGCGCAGTTCGTGTTGAAGGGATAACGGGGACATTTGGAGTTTATGATTTTCGGCAGCTTCTGCAGCGATGGACAGTCCAGAGTCTCCAAGTCGATGATGTTTGTCGCAGGATCCTTGAATCGTGATAGCCATGCGCATTTCTCAAATCCCTTGGCATAAATGATAGGATCTCCATGCAAAAGTTCTCGAATTATCTTTCTAATGCCTCATATGATATGCCATTGTGATCCCATCGTAATCCATGGAAATTGCGTTTCAGTTACTTGTTTGTCATTTTGTACTTGGCCGGTAGAGTCCCATGCAAATGGTGCATCGAAGGCGAGCGTCAGCGGTTCAGCATTCTTCTCATGGAGTTTGACGATAGACATCTCCTTCAGGGCAAATTCGTTGACGGGTCTCTTGAAGCCTTGCACATCGACAATAAGCTCCATGTTGACTGAAGTGGATGAAAATCATCGGCATGATTTTATACCATTTTTTAACTCCATCACTGATTGGATTGTACTCTTCGTGAGACGTTGCAGAGACTTCCGAAGACATTCATAAGACGTTCGAAGACAGTCAAGAGACGTTCGAAAACATTCATAAGGCGTTTGAAGACATACATGAGGGGTTCCAAGAGTTTCAAAAGACTTTCTACAACGTCATGAGACGTTTGAAGATGTTCGTGAGACCTTCAAGAGACTTTCGAAAACGTTTAAAGACTTTTATGAGAGGTTGGAAGACGTTCAAAAGATCTGTGACGATATTCATAATATGTTTGAAGACATCGATGAGGGGTTCGAAGACGTTTAAGAGACTTTCAAAGACAATCACGGGGGGTTGGAAGATGTTCAAAAAACTTTCGAATTCGTTCAAGAGACATTTGACGACATTCATAATACGTTTGAAGACATTCATGAGGGGTTCGAAGATGCTCAAGAGAGACTTTCAAAGACATTCACGAGGGGTTTGTCCGAAGACATATATAAGAGGTTTGAAGACATTCAAGAGACGTTCGAAAACATTCATAAGGCGTTTGAAGACATGCATTAGGGGTTCAAAGAGTTTCAAGAGACTTTCTACGACGTTCATGAGACGCTTGAAGGTGTTCGTGAGACATTCAAAAGATCTTCGACGATATTCATAATACGTTTGAAGACATCGATGAGGGGTTCGAAGATGTTTTAGAGACTTTCAAAGACATTCACGAGGCGTTTGAAGACGTTCAAGAAACTTTCGAATCCGTTCAAGAGGCATTTGACGACATTCATAATACGTTTGAAGACATTCTTGTGGGGTTCGAGGACGCTTGAGAGACTTTCAAAGGCATCCACGAGACTTTCAAATACGTTCAAGAGACGTTCAGAGACATTCGCGAGAGGTGCGAAGACGTTCAGAGACTTTCGAAGACATTCAAGAGATCTTTGACAATATTCATAAAAGGTTTGAAAACATCGATGAGGGGTTCGACGACGTTTTAGAGACTTTCAAAGACATTGACAAGGGGTTTGAAGACGTTCAAGAGACATTCGACGACATTCATGATACGTTTGAAGACATTCATGAGGGGATCCAAGACGCTTGAGAGACTTTCAAAGACATTCACGAGGCGTTCGAAGACGTTCAAGAGAATTTCGATAGCATTCATAATACGTTTGAAGACATTCATAAGGGGTTCGAAGACGCTTAAGAGAGACTTTCAAAGACATTCACGAGGGGTTCGAAGACGTTTAAAAGACTTTCGACGACACTCATAATACGTTTAAAGACGTTCAAGAGACTTTCGAATACGTTCAAGAGACTTTCAGAGACATTCGCGAGAGGTGCAAAGACGTTCAGAGACTTTCGAAGACATTCAAGAGATCTTTGACAATATTCATAATACGTTTGAAGACATCGATGAGGGGTTCGAAGACGCTTGAGAGACTTTCAAAGGCATTTACGAGTGTTTCGAAGACGTTCAAGAGACTTTCGACGACATTCATAATACTGTTACGTCATGACCCGCTTCATCGCACCCACTCCACAAATTTCAATGAATCAATACGATATAAGAATATCGGGCAGGGAAAAGAAACCCCTTCTCGTAGTGACGAAGGTCTGCACTCCAAGAATTACCAGGCCACTACGATTTTTACTACCAGCGCAATGCCTACATGCGATACACGCCACCCCAACCCCACAACAAATTATCCCTGGACCATTACGCTACTAGGAAATCAACTTCAGTCACCCCGTCGATTGACCAAACCACCCCGCGAAACACTGTCACCTACAGCACGTGCCCAAGCCTACAGAAGGCACGCGAATATTCTATTTAAGAACAAGCGACGCCAACAGGGCGAGCCTTGTCATAAAAACTCGAAGCACCTCGTAAACGGAAATCATATAAATGAACCAGGGAACGAAATTATATATAATATTGGTGTCCAGCTCATATCTACAAGGAACATCTGAATAACCTTCATGAGAGCTATCAGCGACGAAAAGGCGAGTTTTGTCATAAAAATCCAAGGGTACCTTGTACATCGGAACCAGCCGAATCACCCCTCGTACGGGTTGAAAGGGAGAGAACCACTTAGTCGACGCAAATATCATAGCCACCGATTGAACTGTAAAAGGAGGCATCTCTGACCCAAGCTTATTAATATCCAGAAGATCGTAAAAACCGACTATGTCGGAAATCGAAGAAATACCGCCACGAGAGAGCCAGCTCTGAATCATACGCACGCACCCCCTAAAAACCTTTACCACCAGAAGGAAGGTCACCCAAGATTTTCGACAGGTGGAAGATCTTTCGAGAGAAGACCACCCCCGAAAAATGTGTATAAAAGGAAGGACCGGGAACACAGCAGCGTTCAGTTCAGTCGCGACTTCAACCCCGTGGCCGGAGTTACGCCGCAGCCGGTCGCGGTCAATATCCAGTCTCAATCCGTCAGTCCCAATCGCAACCTCGTGGCCAAAGCTACTTCAGTCTCAATCTCAATCTCCAGTCTCAATCTCAATCTCCAGTCTCAATCCGTCAGTCTCAATTTCAATCGAGCAATCTCAGTCGAAGTTTCAACGCGTTCAGTCTAGTCTCGACTTCAACCCCGTGGCCGGAGCTACGCATCAGTCAGTCGCGGTCAAAGTCTCAGTCTCCATCTCGACCTCATGGTCGAGGTCTTGCTCTCTATCTCAATCGAGCAGTCTCAGTCAAAGTGTCAACATGTGCAGTCTCAATTTTAACCACGCGGCTAAAGCTACGCCAGTCAGTCTCAATCTCAACATCAAGTACGAAGACTAAGTCGTCGTGAACAAGCAGCCAGTCGCAGCAGTCATCGAAGTGGTACCAGTCCAGCAATCGCAGTCTCAGTCTCAACCTTACGGCTAAAGGTACCGTCACCGAAGTCTACCAGTTGAAATTCAGCAAGGTTCACTGTACGTATTGTCCAGTCGCAATTCGACTTCCAATATCGGTCAAAGACTCTCCTCAAAAGAAGTCTCAGCCATCACGAAGAGTTCAAATTACCAAATCTAAACCCTTGCATCACCACCGTATCTTTCAACCTCAAGACTCTGCAACATCTATTTTAATTATCGAATACAGCCTAAATCTAAACCACAACCGCTGTAATCAATTGCCTTCAAAGAACTATATTGTTATCTTGAACAACGCAACCATTTCAACTATTTGATCGTGTGTAAATGTTGTAACTATTTAATCTCGTGTAACCATTGTGCGAACACTATAAACCGTTTGTTTGGGTTTGGGTTATTACGTGTTAATATTATAACTATTTAATCTCCATGTAATCACGGTGTGAACATTATAATCGTGAAGAAATTGTAGCCACTATAATACAAATCTCAAAACAATACCGCCGATAATATAAATTATAACTACGATTATTAGACGACCATTGCAACGAAAGGAACAAACGGCGAATTATCTGAAAATAAATAGAGTAAGCAAAGCATTCATGCAAAATTCTCGTATTATTCGATCTTCCTCAAGACCAACGCATTATCCAACCGTCATTCTTCCCATATCAAAGAAGTGACATCCGTCCCTGGGTAAAGGACTTAATTGTCTTGACCCAAAAGCGAAGTCAACACCGTGTTGCGTCCTCTCTAAGATTCGATAAGTTCACGAGGACGTAACAATACGTTTGAAGACATTCATGAGGGGTTCGAAGACGCTTGAGAGACTTTCAAAGACATTCACGAGGGGTTTGAAGATGTATAAAAGACTTTCGACGACACTCATAATACGTTTGAAGACGTTCAAGAGACTTTCGAATACGTTCAAGAGACTTTCAGAGACATTCATGAGGCGTTCGAAGACGCTTGAGAGACTTTCAAAGGCATTCACGAGGGTTTCGAATACGTTCACGAGACTTTCAGAGACATTCGCGAGAGGTTCGAAGACGTTCAAGAGATCTGTGACGATATTCAGAATATGTTTGAAGACATCGATAAGGGGTTCGAAGACGTTTAAGAGACTTTCAAAGACATTCACGAGGGGTTGGAAGATGTTCGAAAACTTTCGAATTCGTTCATAATACGTTTGAAGACATTCATGAGGGGTTCGAAGACGGTTGAGAAACTTTCAAAGACATTCACGAGAGGTGCGAAGACGTTCAGAGACCTTCGAAGACATTCAAGAGATCTTTGACAATATTCATAATACGTTCGAAGATATCGATGAGGGGTTCGACCATGTTTTAGAGACTTTCAAAGACATTCACGAGGGGTTTGAAGACGTTCAGAGACTTTCGAAAACATTCAAGAGATCTTTGACAATATTCATAATATGTTTGAAGACATCGATGAGGGGTTCGAAGACGCTTGAGAGACTTTCAAAGGCATTCACGAGAGTTTCGAAGACGTTCAAGAGACTTTCGACAGCATTCATAATACGTTTGAAGACATTCATGAGGGGTTCGAAGACGTTCAAGATACTTTCGACAGCATTCATAATACATTTGATGACATTCATGAGGGGTTCAAAGACACTTGAGAGACTTTCAAAGACATTGACGAGGGGTTCGAAGACGTTTAAAAGACTTTCGACGACACTCATAATGCGCTTGAAGACATTCATGAGGGGTTCGAAGACGCTTAAGAGACTTTCAGAGACATTCGCGAGAGGTGTGAAGATGTTCAGAGACTTTCGAAGACATTCAAGAGATCTTTGACAATATTCATAATACGTTTGAAGACATCGATGAGGGGTTCGAAGACGCTTGAGAGACTTTCAAAGGCATTCACGAGAGTTTCGAAGACGTTCAAGAGACTTTCGACAGCATTCATAATACGTTTGAAGGCATTCATGAGGGGTTCGAAGACGTTCAAGATACTTTCGACAGCATTCATAATACATTTGAAGACATTCATGAGGGGTTCAAAGACACTTGAGAGACTTTCAAAGACATTGACGAGGGGTTCGAAGACGTTTAAAAGACTTTCGACGACACTCATAATCCGCTTGAAGACATTCATGAGGGGTTCGAAGACGCTTAAGAGACTTTCAGAGACATTCGCGAGAGGTGTGAAGATGTTCAGAGACTTTCGAAGACATTCAAGAGATCTTTGACATTATTCATAATACGTTTGAAGACATCGATGAGGGGTTCGACGACGTTTTAGAGACGTTCAAAAGACTTTCGACGGCATTCATGATACGTTTGAAGCCATTCATGAGGGGTTCGACGAAGCTTAAGCGAGACTTTCAAAGACATTCACGAGGGGTTCGAAGACGTTCAAAAGACTTTCGACGACACTCATAATACGTTTGAAGACATTCATGAGGGGTTCGAAGAAGCTTGAGAGACTTTCAAAGACATTCACGAGAGGTGCGAAGACCTTCAGAGATCTTCGAAGACATTCAAGAGATCTTTGCCAATATTCATAATACGTTTGAAGACATCGATGAGGGGTTCGACGATGTTTTAGAGACTTTCAAAGACATTCACGAGGGGTTTGAAGACGTTCAGAGACTTTCGAAGACATTCAAGAGATCTTTCACAATATTCATAATACGTTTGAAGACATTCATGAGGGGTTAGAAGACGCTTGGGAGACTTTCAAAAGCATTCGCGAGGGTTTCAAAGACGTTCGAGAGACTTTCGAATACGTTCAAGAGACTTTCAGAGACATTCGCGAGAGGTGCGAAGACGTTCAGAGACTTTCGAAGACATTCAAGAGATCTTTGACAATATTCATAATACGTTTGAAGACATCGATGAGGGGTTCGAAGACGCTTAAGAGACTTTCAAAGGCATTCACGAGAGTTTCGAAGACGTTCAAGAGACTTTCGACGACATTCATAATACGGTTGAAGACATTCATGAGCGGTTCGAAGACGCTTGAGAGACTTTCAAAGACATTCACGAAAGGTTTGAAGACGTTTAAAAGACTTTCGAATACGTTTGAGAGACTTTCAGAGACATTCGCGAGAGGTGCGAAGACGTTCGGAGACTTTCGAAGACATGCAAGAGATCTTTGACAATATTCATAATACGTTTGAAGACATCGATGAGTGGTTCGACGATGTTTTAGAGACATTCGACGACATTCATAATACGTTTGAAGACATTCATGAGGGGTTCGAAGACGCTTGAGAGACTTTCAAAGACATTCACGAGGGGATTGAAGACGTTCAGAGACTTTCGAAGACATTCAAGAGATCTTTGACAATATTCATAATACGTTTGAAGACATTCATGAGGGGTTCGAAGACGCTTGGGAGACTTTCAAAGGCATTCGCGAGAGTTTTGAAGACGTTCGAGAGACTTTCGAATACGTTCAAGAGACTTTCAGAGACATTCTCGAGAGGTGCGAAGACGTTCAGCGGCTTTCAAAGGCATTCGAGAGATCTTTGACAATATTCATAATACGTTTGAAGATATTCATGAGGGGTTCGAAGACGCTTGAGAGACTTTCAAAAGCATTCACGAGGGTTTCGAAGACGTTCAAGTGACATTCGAATACGTTCAAGAGACTTTCATAGACATTCGCGAGAGATTCGAAGACGTTCAGAGACTTTCGAAGACATGCAAGAGATCTTCGACAATATTCATAATACGTTTGAAAACATTGGGTGCGCACCCAAACAAACTCAAACACATTTGACCAAAACTGAAAATCCCAAACAAACCCAAACACATTTTACCAAAACTATGAAAATCCCAAACAAACCCAAACAATTCCAGCGAAACTCAAACGTCATGAATATCTTTGGTTTATGGATGTCTTCGAATATCGTATTATGAATGTCGTCAAAAGTCTCTTGAACGTCTTCAAACGCCTCGTGAATGTCTTTGAAAATCTCTTGAACGTCTTCAAACCGCTTGCGAATGTCTTTGAAAGTCTGTTAAGCGTCTTCGAAACGCGCATGAATGTCTTCAAACGTATTATGAATGTCGTCGAATGTCTCTAAAACATCGTCGAGCCACTCATCGATGTCTTCAAACGTATTATGAATATTGTCAAAGATCTCTTGCATGTCTTCGAAAGTCTCTGAACGTCTTCGCACCTCTCGCGAATGTCTTTGAAAGTCTCTCAAGCGTCTTCGAACCCCTCATGAATGTCTTCAAACGTATTATGAATGTTGTCGAAACTCTCGTGAATGCCTTTGAAAGTCTCTCAAGCGTCTTCGAACCCCTCATCGATGTCTTTAAACGTATTATGAATATTGTCAAAGATCTCTTGAATGTCTTCGAAAGTCTCTGAACGTCTTCGAACCCCTCATGAATGTCTTCAAACGTATTATGAATATTGTCAAAGATCTCTTGAATGTCTTCGAAAGTCTCTGAACGTCTTCAAACCCCTCGTGAATGTCTTTGAAAGTCTCTAAAACATCGTCGAACCCCTCATCGATGTCTTCGAACGTATGATGAATATTGTCAAAGATCTCTTGAATGTCTTCGAAGGTCTCTGAAGGTCTTCGCACCTCTCGTGAATGTCTTTGAAAGTCTCTCAAGCGTCTTCGAACGCCTCATGAATGTCTTCAAACGTATTATGAGTGTCGTCAAAAGTCTTTTGAACGTCTTCGAACCCCTCGTGAATGTCTTTGAAAGTCTCGCTTAAGCTTCTTCGAATCCCTCATGAATGTCTTCAAACGTATCATGAATGTCGTCAAAAGTCTTTTGAACGTCTCTAAAACGTCGTCGAACCCCTCATCGATGTCTTCAAACGTATTATGAATATTGTCAAAGATCTCTTGAATGTCTTCGAAAGTCTGTGAACGTCTTCGCACCTCTCGCAAATGTCTCTGAAAGTCTCTTGAACGTATTCGAAAGTCTCTTGAACGTCTTCGAAACCCTCGTGGATGCCTTTGAAAGTCTCTCAAGCGTCTTCGAACCCCACAAGAATGTCTTCAAACGTATTATGAATGTTGTCAAATGGCTCTTGAACGGATTCGAAAGTTTCTTGAACGTCTTCAAACCCCTCGTGAATGTCTTTGAAAGTCTCTAAAACATCTTCGAACCCGTCATCGATGTCTTCAAACGTATTATGAATATCGTCAAAGATCTCTTGAATGTCTCACGAACATCTTCAAGCGTCTCATGAACGTCGTAGAAAGTCTCTTGAAACTCTTTGAACCCCTCATGCATGTCTTCAAACGCCGTATGAATGTTTTCGAACATCTCTTGAATGTCTTCGAACGCCTTATATATGTCTTCGGATAAACCCCTCGTGAATGTCTTTGAAAGTCTCTCTTAAGCATCTTCGAACCCCTCATGAATGTCTTCAAACGTATTATGAATGTCCTCAAATGTCTCTTGAACGAATACGAAAGTTTTTTGAACATCTTCCAACCCCCCGTGAATGTCTTTGAAAGTCTCTTAAACGTCTTCGAACCCCTTATCGATGTCTTCAAACATATGATGAATATCGTCACAGATCTTTTGAACGTCTTCGAACCTCTCATGAAAGTCTTTAAACGTTTTCGAAAGTCTCTTGAAGGTCTCACGAACATCTTCAAACGTCTCATGACGTTGTAGAAAGTCTTTTGAAACTATTTGAACCTCTCATGCATGCCTTCAAACGCCTTATGAATGTTTTCGAACGTCTCTTGAATGACTTCGAACGTCTTATGAATGTCTTCGAACGTCTTATGAATGTCTTCGGAAGTCTCTGGAACGTCTCACGAAGAGTACAAACCAATCAGTGATGGAGTTAAAAAAAATGGTATAAAATCATGCCGATGATTCTCATCCACTTCAGTTAACATGGAGCTTATTGTCGATGTGCAGGGCTTCAAGAGACCCGTCAACGAATTTGTCCTGAAGGAGATGTCTATCGTCAAACTCCATGAGAAGAATGCTGAACCGCTGACGCTCGCCTTCGATGCACCATTTGCATGGGACTCTACCGGCCAAGTACAAAATGACAAACAAGGGGCTGGAACGCAATTTCCATGGATTACGATGGGATCACAATGGCATATCATACGAGGCAGCTAGAAAGATAATTCGAGAACCCTTGCATGGAGATCCTATCATCTATGCCAAGGGATTTGAGAAATGCGCATGGCTATCACGATTCAAGGATCCCGCGACAAACATCATCGACTTGGAGACTCTGGACTGTCCATCGCTGCAGAAGCTGCCGAAAATCATACACTCCAAATGTCCCCATTATCCCTTCAACACGAACTGCGCCCATGAGAATGAAAAATCGGTGAAAAGCTGGTTGAGCGTATACGAAGCGTCAGCGAGGGATTTTTTTGAATGAATAAAAAACGTTTCGATGAAAATATATATGATTTGTATTCTTTATTCTACGGTGAAAACATCCATAATTTACAATTCGATCAAACATATACATTTTTTACATAGTCAACACTAACTGTTGAAAACGATGGTAAGACGACTGTGGTGCAAACAGTTCGATGATCGTGTCCCAACACATTTAGTCTTTTTTTTCCGCCTCAGAGACGATGGAACGCTGTTGTATTCCCCGCAACTGCATGTACCCATTTGTGCGCCAGTTGCAGCATACGCTCGATGATGCGGCCAGCCGTTCGACGATGGTGTTCCAACGAATTTTTTTCCCCGTCCACCATGTTCAGAGACGACGGAACTCGACACTGATGTATTTTACACCAATATACTGCATGCAGAGTTGACCATCGCGTGCCACTTGCAGCATACCCTCGAACATTGTCGGATCTTGGTCGAAGGCCTTCACAAGTCGCGCTGGTAAGAAGACAGAGAACTCATCTGCGATGTCTGCGATGTAGCGTTTCCCAAATTTGGTTTGTACGGCCCTTATGTCGCAGATTAGTCGTTCCGACGTAACGAAGAGTTCTGACAGCTTCTTCGTTGGGAGGAATTCCGCCATCCGGCCGACTTTGTTAATGTTCGAGAGATCCATTTTCCGCGCACTTTCAAAGTTCTTTTAGATGTTGATTGTGCAGTGGAATAGTGCAGTCTAAGCTTGGTCCACAAACATATAATCTCCCTCGTAAGCCTCCCACTCAAATTTTCGAGCCTCTCGCCTCTTTTCCAATCGTGAAAAACAGGTTCGGACACGTTCGACGAACAGTGGAGCATTTTCCCCAGACATTTTTTCACGCTCCCGAAAAACAGGTTCAAACACGTTCGAAGAACCCAATACGTGGAGAATTTTCACAGCATTTTTTACACTCCCGACGTTGAGGTGGAGGGCCATCGATGTGATCTTTCATCTGTGGCGTATTATAATGCTCCAAGCATGGAAGATATGATATCACTTGACTGTCATTCCAATGATGTTCTGGCAAACGATCCCACAATAAGCCACCATATTTACCCCAATATTTTAGGAGCAAGACCTTTGGAACCTGTTCGAGCCCGTTTTCGGTCAAGTCCAGGGGGTGCTTGGCCGGATGCACTGCGTACACACGCGCACATGCGAACATCTTGACGTTATATTTCGGAATGGAGACCTCGACTTTTCAAGAGCTGCGCTCAAGTGGTCCATCCACGGTCACAGCCTTTGATCCCTAAACACTTTTCCAAGGAACCTGTCAGGACCTGTCTCGAGTGTCGGCGAGCTTGGAGACGAGGCGGATGCAATAGACATTGTCTTTCGGAATGGAAGCAGCTGCAGGTTATAAATATTGGACTTTGAAAGGCTGCCCTTCACACACACACATCACTCATCGACGGCGGCTTCCCCGCCAGTCACTCCACGGACCACATGGCCCCCCTCCACAGAGGCCCCTCTGTGACGTCACACCCGCCCGGCGACCCCCCCTCCATCGTACCACCGCACTTAGCTTCCCCGCGCTGGACCCACCCCGGACACCCCGCCCTCTGGACCCCCCCCCCCCATGGACACCCTCTCCATGGACCCCCCCCCCGGATATCGCCCCCTGGAACCCCCCCCTTGGACCCTCGCCCCTTGACCCTCCCCCCAAAAGTGGCTCAGAACCGGCCTAGCTCCTTTACTGGTATGCGACCCTGATTGAATATAGATTTCATTGCAATCGCCGTGTCTCTATCGCTCTTGATTCTCGACGGTATGGCCCAGGCGAATTGCGAGAATATATCGATGACGGTCAGGAGGAATTTATGTTGCGAGTTTTGCCTCGCGTACGATGACATATCTACGATATCGGCTTGCCACGTTTCATCCAGATCTCGAATGTCAACGTGTCGACGAGTATAAGTTCTTCGTGCAGGCTTATGCAGCTCTCGCACGAGAGTCAGTTTTTTATCATCATTTATGGGGCGCGGAGATCCACACACATCAACGTTCAACATGCGAATGGAAAAAACTATCGTTTTTCCTAATAAATAATTCCAGCCTCGCGCAATTCTTCGATAATCGATAAGATCTCATTGGAATGCCATGAGTTGCCTGCCGCTTGAGATGCGTGGAGTAATCGAAGACGATCTACAAGCTCATTCGGATTGTCCCAGTAAACATAGTCAATGGCATATTTTTTCTGGCTTTCTTATACATCCCCCGACCCGTACGTGCTCGAATTATTTTCGAAATATAAATCTTGAATTTGTGACTGTTTTCACGTCGCACAGCTCCGTCCGGTTTGTAATATTTTTTATGCGCGTTCGTGCCAATGATGATATTCTCATAATTTTTCATATCCCCGTGTGGAAATTGAGTTGGGGCTGTGATCGGGCCCCAATAATATTCCCCTAACTTTATTCGGGCCCTAATCTGGAAGCCACATGAGGGCCGTTAGCGGCCGGTCACACTTTGTCAACAAGGGCCATTGAAGGCCCAACGACCGGGGCCTTATAAGTTGCCTCAATGGCGCCTCATCAAAACCGTTTTAGCGCCCTGAAAATGTCTCAACGGCGCCTCATCATAACCATTTCAGCGCCATAAAATATCCGTATAAGTGGATATACGTGTATGTTAAATGCGTCAGGGTATATCTGTATTTGTTTTATGTAATTGTTCATGTGCATAGGTGTAGGCGTGAGTACATGTGTATGTATGTGTGAGCGCGTAGAAATGTGATTGCGTATTTGCATGTGAGCCTTTATGACAAACTGCCATGACAAAATTAATCCAAAAAATAATGTGAGGCGAACTCTCTTCACTGCAAACATTTATTTTTGAGGGGCTATCCATTATGATAACATTTTTTAGAATTGTGATAGCTTGTAACACTTAAGTTTGAAATTATAAGATTATCACATTGATTATAGTTATAGTCACAGTCTGAAATGAGTCTGTAAGGGTACAGAACGCGAAGGAGCGACATTATATGTCCGCTGTATAAAGTAAAGTATTAATGACTCCAATAAAAGTAATATTCTCTTAGTTTTAATTAGGAAATTATTAAGTAATTGAATAAGTAATTCTCAATCATTAATATATCACGGAAAAATATCAATATATCACGGGGAAAAAATATACCACGGAATTCACTTGTTTTTCTGCAAGGTCCACGTAGATAAGTCATCTCGATGAGACTTAACGCATCCTGCGCCCCTCATGCCAGTCTTTTTCATTATTTAAACAAATATATTCTACTACACATCCATTCTAAGGAATGGGCGCGTAGAAATGTGATTGCGTATTTGCATGTGAGCCTTTATGACAAACTGCCATGACAAAATTAATCCAAAAAATAATGTGAGGCGAACTCTCTTCACTGCAAACATTTATTTTTGAGGGACCATCCATTATGATATCATTTTTTAGAATTGTGATAGCTTGTAACACTTAAGTTTGAAATTATAAGATTATCACATTGATTATAGTTATAGTCACAGTCTGAAATGAGTCTGTAAGGGTACAGAACGCCAAGGAGTCTGTAAGGGTACAGAACGCCAAGGAGCGACATTATATGTCCGCTGTATAAAGTAAAGTATTAATGACTCCAATAAAAGTAATATTCTCTTAGTTTTAATTAGGAAATTATTAAGTAATTGAATAAGTAATTCTCAATCATTAATATATCACGGAAAAATATCAATATATCACGGGGAAAAAATATACCACGGAATTCACTTGTTTTTCTGCAAGGTCCACGTAGATAAGTCATCTCGATGAGACTTATCGCATCCTGCGCCCCTCATGCCAGTCTTTTGCATTATTTAAACAAATATATTCTACTACACATCCATTCTAAGGAATGGATGTGTAATAGAAATAAAAAAAGATATGGGTCTACTGAATCACTGGCATCTATTTCCATTGAGGGAAAGATCTGGAAAACAAAGACAATTTATTGACGTATTCTACACAGTCAGATAAAGTTTATGAATGGGAAATATCAGCGAAGTCTTCAGAAGGAACAATTTTCCCTATGATGAGTATTGGGCGGAAATTAATTGCTATAAAAATGTCGAGAAAACCGGTTGCGACTGTTCACACTTATGCGCTAGCATTACTCCATGTATAAGTGAAACCATGAGTAATTGTTTGTATCTATGTAAACGGTTTCTTTAATTTAATAAATAAATACTGCCTGATGTTTGTCTGCATATTTGTGTTCATCGTTGTTTTTTTATTTGCTAATGCCCTTACGCTTTTTCCCAATTTGCGTTCGATAATATTATTCGATCGATGTATGTAATCGATTTGAATAATTGAAATACCATCAACCATGTAGCCTAAGCTATTTATACTTGTTTATTGCTATAATAGATTGCTATAACAGATCTGGGCCTATTGTGGAAATCCCTACTTGTTTATCCCTATACTAGACAAGTCGGGGCCTATTGTGGAAATCCCTACAAGTTTATCCCGATAATGGCCAAGTCTGGGCCCATTGTGGAAATCCCTACTAGGGAAAGCACTAGGGAAGCCCTGAAATGCCCTTTTTTATTAGGGATGCCCTATCAGTTTTCTGCACGGGTCGTTCGGTTCGAGAAAACCGACATTTGGCACTTTTTGAAATGGGAGCTCCGTCAATCCCACAGTTGTCGCATAACTTTTCTCCCCCACACGAATATGCGGAGAATCGAAAATTATCGGGGAATCTCCAATCATTAATTTGGTGCTGGCAAGCATTCGCACACCATATGTGGTATTCAGACTTTTCTTTTTACCCGTACGTAACAATACGATATATTTTTTTATCAATTCATTGACTCGACTGGGTGAATCATCATCATCATCATCATCATCGTCATCAGAGGCATCATCTTTGTGCTCATACGTCGCTGTGTCTCATTTTCTTCCGTTTTATTCTTGATTTCCTCCTCCTCCTCCTTCAATAGTGACGGCTTGTGAGAAACGAGCTTTTCCAATGGTGTGACTATCGGCTTAAAAACATCCTGATCAACATTATCTCTACCCATCGTTATCATTCGATGTTTTCGTCTAATTGCATCACTGGCCTTGACGATTTGCTGCGGCACATCTTTTTCTTGCAAAAGTTGTCGACGCTTCATGCTGTTGTCAGTTTCACAATACAAGCAATACTGTATGCATTGGAAAAAATAGCACGTTATTTATTGACTCGGAGGAAAGAACCAAACCCTCGTCTATACATACCCTCATTGATACTACTATCCTTGTCAATTGTAAGGAATCCATACTTGCCGGAATTCCAACATTCGCAACATATATTTTTGAATTGTGTGTATGATATATCGGTATTGACATGGTCATCGTACACATGCTTAAGGTTCGAGTCGTCCTACTTGAAAAGAACTATGAAATTCGTATTATCGCGTACGAGATGCTTAGGAATACGAGCGTATGTTTGAGAAAGATAGAAACAATCCACATTTCCATGCCTTCCCATGGAGAAAAAGGCTCTCACGTTGTCCTGTTTCTCGCACGCTATATCGTCAAAGATGAATATGGAGTTTGGTCGTGCGTCGCTCGGTGGCACCACTTGTTCATGCTCGTTAAATGGATGATATTCGAGACCCTTCACGGGCTGGAAAAATTGTTCGAGTAACTGATATTTCGGCTGTTTCAGCGACTTTGAATAGAGATAAACGTTTTCGAATCTCAGACCATTCGGGTGTATTACGAGGGTGAGCAACGCGTTGGTTTTTTCGCAGTTTGACGGACCGCAGAATACCGCGCGAATCGTATTTGGTAGCAAATCACCATGACGCTTTTGTCCACCCTCTCCCCGAATTTGCGTATATTCATCAAAGTTTATCACTGGCAGCTTTCCATACGTCTTGGACTTCATCTTCGTCGCGACTGACATAATTTTGGTATAAAACGAGCTTTTATATCTATTGCCGCTTCAGTCGAGCGTCAACCTTCATCATGGTCAAACGTCGAGGAAAGAAGTCTGGTAAAGGTCTCCTCAATCGTATCATCAACAAACTTCCCATTGAATTGCACTTGCCTGGATATCAGTATTGCGGACCCGGCACAAAGCTAGCTAAACATCTTCCACGGGGTGATCCTGGAATAAATCCGTTGGATGCAGCTTGCAAGGAGTACGATATCGCGGATTCGAAAAATCGTGAAAACCTCGAAGCTAGACATTCTGCAGATAAAATATTGCAGGAAAGAGCTTGGCAACGAGTTCGTGCCAGCGACGCTAGTATCGGGGAGAAAACAAACGCGCTTGCCGTAGCAGGAATCATGAAAGCAAAGAGAAAATTCGGCATGGGGATTAAGAAGAGGGGAGCAAAAATTGTTGGCTTGAAGAAAATCATCGATGCAGCGAGAGAAGCCATGGTGAAGAGCGAAGATTCAAGTGCAGTCACTGCGTCGGCCTTAAAGGGCGCCCGAGCAGCTGTCAAGAGAGTCGTAAGTGGTACGCGCAAAGTGCGTACGCCTCGAGTGTTGCCTGTACCTCGTAAAATCGGTGGCTTCCTACCGTTTCTCGTACCCATCTTTGCCGGTCTCAGCGCTGCAGGGGCGCTAGCAGGTGGTGCGGCCAACATAGTCAAAGCGGTCAAGGCCGCTCAAGCAGCGAAACGTGATCTCGAAGAGAGCAAGCGTCATAATCGAACGATTGAAGCAATAGCAAAGACTTACATCTCAAGAATCCATCTCCAGAATGGGCAAAGACTTACATCTCAAGCCGTACAAACAGGGGATGGATCTTTTTATCGCGCCAAAAAACGTAAAGTAGAGCTACCTCACCGACCACTCACCGATGCAGATTTGGTAAAATACGCCAAAATAATGAAAATCCCCTATTTTCGTGGATGTTACATGCGAAATCAATTGCCCAAGGGTGGACCATGGCTACGCGAATGTGCCATTGTAAATCCCGATGAGGATATGGGGTCTGGCACACATTGGGTGGCGTACAAAAAGACCAACAATAGATTCCATTATTTCGATAGTTTCGGCGATCTCCAACGACCTGCCAAACTTTTGAAATACTTCGGTGTGAGTAGCGTGAAATACAATTACAAGAGGTACCAGACATACGACACATTCGAGTGTGGTCATTTGTGTCTCAAGTCTCTCTGTCGACAATTACCGCGACGAGAGAGATTTTCTCTATATAAAAGTGGGTGGTGAGGGAAAAATCGAGTCAGTTTGTCAAACGACATCAGTTGGATAACAGTCTTACGTTGACCTTATCGGGATCATTGTCTGTGCTCGAGGCTCAATACTTTCCCCCCATTGAACTCGCCCTCCACAAGAATTATACCCTCGGACTCATCGAACTCCTAACCTACAATTCTATTCCAAATATACATATTGGACACAACAAATTTTACGTTGGCATGAATGTTTTTACCATACCTACTGGAAGTTACGAATTAGCCGACATTGCGACATACTAGGAAAAAGAGCTGGCAAAACAAAATATTACCATTCGCATTAGGCTCAACCACAATACACTACGCAGTGAAATCGAGATGGCACACTCGCCGCCTATACACATTTCGCAAACAATGGCATTTGCTATTTGTTCGACGAGGTGAGATATGAGCTCAATGCCATGGAAATAGATCGATGTGAAAATGTGGGCATAATGAGTTCGATGAAGGGATACGCATCCGTAAGTCAATCCAAGAACTATAAGCTCGAGAATGCTGGCTGGTATGATGTTCGCAGATGCCGATGGGAATTTTTACGTATGCATACCGCTCAGTATGATCCTCGGTTTCGCCGAAGATTACCAAAAAATCGTGGTGAACGCGAAGCATGAATTGATTCTATTGAGATCGAAGACTAATGATAATGCGATATGGCAAGCCACAGGCGAGGATGACATCAAATTCACGTTGAAAAAAGTAGAATGGCTCGTACCATACATGACACTCTCCGATAAGCGCAAAATTCAACCTCCCAAGTTTATCGGTAAAGACACACCGATACCCATGACTTTCCGCTCATGGGAATTGTACGAGTACCCAATGCTCCCCGCAACCTCAAAACACATGTGGGCCGTGAAGACATCTACGCAACTTGAGAAGCCACGATATGTCATTCTAGCCTTCCAGACCGATCGTAAAAATAAGAAAAGCGCAGTCGTCTACATCAAGAGATTGGAGAAATCGCTGTGATTGAAGAAATTCACCGACCTAGCAACAAAGATCATCGAACTGGAGACTCTGGATTGCCCATCGTTGGAGAAGCTTGCGACAAAAGAGCTGAGAAACAACGGACGTCCCTACCATGCGACTCTCCACCCCAAATTCAAATGTGTCTATGAAAATGTGAAATGTCTGGAAAGATGGTTGAAAGAGGATGCGAGGAAATACATTTTTTGTTGATTGCATAATTTTTCTTTTTATTTACAAAAAAAATGTTTTACAAAATGTTCTCCCATTCTTCCCATCACGCCCCCCCCCCCCCCCCCCACACACACACACATAGAAAATGTTCTTAATACTGTGATGGCGAGGTTCGTGGATTCCTTCGCACCAGATCTCATCTAAGCGCTGATGTCAACCTGGAGCACCTTGGTGATCCGAAACACAATCTTTTTACCATGGATTCGCTGCCGCGAGGTTAGCAGAATTCTAGGTTTGAGCACATCCGCCAATCGAGTCTTTGTGATTTTTTCCGAGACCCCATAGGGACTCGGGGTTTCTTCACCTGGAGAACAACAAAACAGCATTTTTTCACTTGCAATTCACTTGAGCAGTCAATCGATATTAGTCGCCTTCCTCCTCACCGCGCACTGCATTCGCGAGGTTCGTTTGCCTGGTTTTTGAATTCCATGCTATTGAACTTTCTACCGATGTAGACCATGCATAGATCTCCGTTGTACGCTGACGCCAACATCGGCTGGAACGTCGCCGGATTCGTTTCAAGTACCTTGCTGATCCTCCCCGGTATAAATACGGTAAACTCGTTGCGAATGTCAATCACGAACTTTTTGCCATATCTCGTGTTCACTTCCCGTATGTTGGTGATGGGATACTCCGACTCGGGGGTCAACTCGTTCAATTTCTTCGCCGGAAGAAAATCTGCGTATTTACCAATCTTATTGATCGCGTCCATTTTTCACTTGCTGTCTGATCGTTCGAAGCTGTCTTCACGAGATTATATACTTGCCCTCTCCACCACCCTCCCACTCTGAATCCTCGACCAATGACGTTTATCGGTGAGGAGACTTTTCGCACCGTGGCTCCAAATTTATTTTTTCAAATATCATCCTCAGCGAATGAATCTGCGCCCACGAGTCTATTTCTCCTCTCAATTGTTGAATGTCTTGCAACAATCGTTCGATGCGCACTTTTAATTCACGTCTCTTGTACGCATTTTTTTCGTTGCGCCACATGATTCCGCAGCCTTCCGTGGCAACTTCTCAACAAGAGCTTATTTTTTCCGTGAATCACCTACAGCTCCATATCGCCCGGGACGAACATTATCATTATATGCTTCACTCCGTTTGATTTTTGGAACTTATGAATCGGAGGGAGGAGGGCCTTTTCGAAATTGATCTTCAGCAAACTTCTTCAAATTTTGAGAAACAGGATTTTTTGAATCTCTGAAATGACTCATGTTGACGGGGAAACGCTATACTGACGAATGTTTTTCTAGACACCCCCACTTGAAGGCCCCGTCATCATGACGACAGAGTTTTGCGTTTATCGATATCGCATTTCATTTGGGGGGGGGGGGCTTTGCCAAGCGCAGCATCCACAAGGTGTGTGTGTGTGTGTGTGTGTGTGTGTGTCGCCACGCGCGTGCAAATGGACCGTCGCATGGCTCGAGTATAAACAGCGGTCTTTTCATCTGTTTATTTCCTCCTGTCATCGGGCTAAATTGAGGGCACGAGGGTCCGATCGCGGAAAAATGTCACGCGTCCGATGACTCACCCCCTCCCCACAAAATGTTTAAAAAATATAATTCGTAGAAAAGAAATGTGACGAAATCCCGCCGCGATTTTGACGCTATCAAATGTCACTCTTCGGCCGATGATAAATTTTCGGAAAATAATCATTCAACACCTCAATTCGCTGGTTTCAACACGTCAATGTATAAACAAAACTATCGCATCTCAGCAAGGGGGGGGGGGGGGGCTTTGTCAAGCCACGGCAAGCACCCGATGACTCACCACCCACAAATGTTTAAAGGACAACACCACTGTGACGGCTTCAAAAAATCGATTTTTTGAAAACCATCTAGAAAAATCTAAAATACATTTAAGATTAAGATGCCGTTGGACCTTAATCTTGTCCGATGAATATCTGTTCATTTTCAGATATTCATCGGACCGTTTTTCCGGACCGATTGATCAAAGTTTTATAACACAAAGGAACAACTGTATTGTTCCTGTACATCGTGTAATCATCTTCAAAATGAAAATACCGATTTTCTTCGATTTTTTTCACATCTTTGCACTAATTGTAAAATTTAAATTGCTTGTTAAATTTAAGACAAAAAAATAAAACATTGAGAATACAAGAAAAAACTTGAAAAATTGAACATATAAGAAAAGAAATTAACATTTCGATTTTTTTTTAATTTATAAAAAATTTCAAGAAACAATGCTGACTCATTTTCTACACGATTCAGCCTTTCCGCACCATAATTTCACTCATCTTTAATTGCATTGATTAAATGTTGATACCCCTAAGCTGTATTCACCAGCTCATCTGAGAACTTGTATGAAATTAATTCTCGATATTTTCTCCGAAGGTTATTAGAGTTACAAAAAACACTGTTTTTCAAAACTTATCTTTTTTTAAGAAAAAGCCCATTAACATTTTTTTTTCTAAACTAATATTTTTTCTGGTAATTTTTTTCTACGTTTTGGTAAAAAAAATTAATCTAAAGTTTTTCTAAACTTCAACGTTTTTTTCTTGATTTTTTTATCATGCCTATTTAAAAAAAAAACTATTTTTCATAACTCTAATAACCTTCGTAAAAGATATCGAGAATAAATCGCATAAATGTTCTCAGATCGACTATTGAATACTGCTTGGGGGTATCAACTTTAAATGAATGCAATTAAAGATGACTGAAATTATAGTGCGCAAAGGCCGAATCGTGTAAAAAATGATTCAGTATCGTTTAATGGAAAGTTTTACAAATTTAAAAAAAATATCAAATTTTTTTTTCTTCTTCAATTTAACAAGCATCCAGTGCAAAGTTGTGAGAAAAGTCGAAGAAGGTCTTTTCATTTTGATGATGATCACACGATGGTCAGGAACAATACACTTGTTCCTTTAATTGTTCTGCAAAACTTTTATCAATTGATCCGGAAAAACGGTTCGATGGATCGATTTGAAAATTAACAGGGCTATTGGGAGAACATTCAGCTGGAAAAAACGCGGTAACATTAGTCGTTTCATCAATATCTGTAAAGTGGTAGGTTTACTAAAAAAAACCATAAAAATATATTTTGTTTTTTTCTTCAAATTAATGTTAAGGGTGAAAAAAATGTTTTTCTAAAAAATCAACGAAATGGGCTGGCAGGACATTTATTTAAGTTTTCAAAGCTGCCCTTAAATTCCCGTTGCGATCATTGGTTGCTGAGATATCGATGATCAAAGACAAAAGGATCTTATTTCATTCAAAGTCGGATATCTCAGCAAAAACTTGACGTAGTAGAGAGACCAAATTGAAACTGAATAAACAAGCTAACCGACCTATATATTGAGTTAACTGGAAAAAAATTCCTTAGTCCGTGGACCCTTGAAAAAAAGTGGAATTTTTTTCTCCCGCTATTTCTTATGATTGCGCAATGACCGTAGCTCACAACAATTTTTTGCCAAAATATCTCGAAACTAGATAGTTGAAGCTTCGAAAAGGCTTTTTTTCTTCTCGATGCGATTATTTTTCACATAGATACAGCGCACAGTGGGGCCAAATCCCAAAAAGCTGGCCAAAACTCGAAAACGTTTTAAAGGCCATAGCTGGCTAAGTAGGGGTGAGCGGCCCCCTCGCGCATTCGTTCCAAATTTTGGCCAAAAGTTGCGTCTGATGGGTTACAAACTCACGCCAAATTTCAACCATGTAGCTGCACTAGTAACAAAGAAAAAAATACAACTAGTATTTTTGGAGATTTTTTTCTCAGGATCTACTGGACCGATTTTGATGAAAAAAACATATGTTGTAAATATATTCGATTCACAGAAAAAATCAAGAACCCAATCCCACGAATGGAACTAACCGAAAAAAATTATTTTAGTTTTCGTGATTTTTTTTCGGTCACTCGCTCACGAGATACAATTACCAGTTTTTTTTTTTATTAGACAATCGGACCTATTTCTACAACATATCATTTTTCCAAGTCGATCGAAGAGGGGGAGCATAGTTAAAAAAATTAAAATACATTTTTTTGCACATTTTATCTAAATTTTATTAACAAGGGGACAGTACGGCAGTCGGATTTTTGTAATTTTTCGTACTCATGGTACGCGAAGTTCAGAGCTCGAATATTAATATCCCAAAGCAGTTCGACGCCATATTCAGAAATTTTCGAGAAAATTGACTTTGAAGTTTTCGAGCGCACTCTTATCCCACAAAGATGCAACGATATTCGAACCGGGCTCGTGGCGTACCCGGTAGCGCTCGAGTCTAGTAATCGCGGGGTCGCTGGTTCGAGTCTCACTTCGATTTTTTTTTTTTTTTTCATTTTTTTTAAATGAAAAAACGCAAGTCATATTTTTAATTGTCTCTTGATTATAAACATACATTTTCAAGTATCAATATTTATAACCAATAACATTTTTAGGATGAAAATGAAAAACGTCGGGTAAGGAATTGAATACTTTATTATTCGGTCTGTATTCGTTTGTTTTATACATCGGGTGTAATGTTACACGAGCCAGAGTGATAACCATCGTAAAAACAAGGAAAACAGTAATTTTCACGGCATCTCGCACACCGTACAAACGCTGCATTGTTACATTCGCAATTTTTTTTCAATACATCGATCGGAAAACAAACTTCATTCACGTTCATGAAAATTTCTCTTTGATGGCAAAGTTTCGAAGCAAACCACGCATATCTGATCATGTTATTGAAGACCGGAGAAGACAACTGATGATGAACAATAGAATGAATTTTTATGCAATCTTCTCTATCATTAATTTCACGTCCTTGTTCAATCAGATAGGCGCAGTTCTGCAGACGCTTTATGCAATTTTTTACTTGGCGGTAAAAATACACGTCACAAGGTTGCACTACTGGAGTGCATTTCGGTGGAATTACCTGCACCGTGCAAGTAGGCAGACGCCTGTCATTTCGAAACACCTCATTGTACATCACGGTATCGGTTTGGCCTCCCCAGGAATCGATAATTAAGAAAAACTTTTCTTTTTTTACGTAGGGTTTCAAAACGTTGATTAAAAAATCTTTGTATAACTTTGTAGTCAATTTTCCCGATTTCGATGACGTGACTACGACGTTTCCGTATTTTTTTAGGTACTCGTCGACCGATTTTTGAACTCTGGGACCAAATGAACCTGTTGTTTCTTGTAGGCATACGAACACCAGGGGCAACAATTTTCCTGATAGGGTGACAGAGTACTGCGCAGTATAGGAATGGGTGACTTTATTCATATTCTGCCGCTTTACCAGCACTACTTTTGATCCTTTGGTCGCCAGAGTTCTGTCGAACGTCGACTGGTATTGGCATCCGGAAAAAAATAGAAAAGGAATAAATTGAAAATACTATATACGAAAGTCTACATTAATTTATTATGGAAAATGAGAACAAATTTCGAATACCTGTTTGGTCTGTATTAATGACGAAATCGGGACCAAAGTTTGGTATGACATCACGAGCCTGGGTACGAAAATCTTCTGCAGCAGCCAGGATTTCATCCCGCGTTGCGGTTTCTCTTTCCGTTACAAACTTCGTGATTTTTCTTTGGCGAATTCGATGTCTCCGTTTAAATTTCACAACCCACCTATCGGAAGCTTTGAAATCAAAATTTTCAAATTGACTCGCAGCCGATAAAGCCCACTGCTGCAAGTTCCGGGTTGTAACTTGTTGGTTGTTCTGTCGCGCTTCCTCAAAGCGATCGTAAGTCCACGAATCGATGGTCGCGTATTTGTCTGTCATGGTTCCTCCGCTTTTTACATGTTTTTCCCATTTTGGCAATTCCTCCATGCGCTTTAAGCGGCTGCACCCGATTTTTTGCAGAACTTTTAGGCTCCATGTCGCATGTGCTCGAACTATATTGATAACTTTCCTTTTATAATCCAGCGGAATATTGTCCGTGTACGATTTCGTCCTTTTCTCCTCTGGCTCATAATTTTCAGAAGAATCTTCGTTGTCAGATGCAGGTTCGTCAAAAGCGTATTCTTCGTCCAATTCATCAAGCATAATTAGTTCTTCATCCGTTACAAACTTTTTTTCGTGTAAAGTTTGTACTGTATAATGGAACAAGTCTTCTGCTAGTAACATTCCCTCTTCAGTAATTACCTCCGATGGTGTTGGTGCCACAATATTATTTTGTGTGAGAATTTGCTCGTAATATACGAGGGCATCCTTCAATTGTAATTTTGAAACTTCACTGCACAAAGAATATTCAATATCATCTTGTGCCGTCGAAGGCCCAGGCACCTCGTCGTCTCCCACGCCCGACATTTTGATCTTTTTTTATCGAATATTCTACAAAATCGTGCACCACGCCGAAAAACAGTACTTGCTGCTCCGAAAACCAACGGTCGAATGCTACTTCAAACAGGCATTCCTTGCGGAAGACGCCGTATCCCTTCCACCCGTTCTGGAATTCCCAGAAATCTTTTGTGCGCAAGCAGCAGTGCCCGCTTCGCAGGTAGTTGATCAGGACAAAGGCAAACGATGTACGCAGAACTGTTATTCGGAATATCGACGGTTGCCAAAGCAAGCGTTATATTCACATATTTCAACATTTATTCTTCTATTTATATTCCTATTAATCTACAAGGGAGTTTATGTAAATATCATTACAGGATATTTTTACGTCGCCTATTCGCAATTTCAAGCAAGAGATAATAAAAAATAAGACTTGCATTTATCATTGACAATTATAATTACACATATGTGAATTAGCATATATTTTATGATTTTTATCCCGGGATAATTTTTTTATTTTTTTATAAATAATCACCAATTGTTATATATAAATAATATATGATCATATATGAGAAAATATATAATTATGTATAACTATAATGAATTTTGTACATAAATAACTATATATGGATTTTGTCCATATATAAGCATATATAGATATATTATATTAATTATATATAATAATATGTGATTATATACAACAAAAATTTATCGGGATATTTAAATGACGGAGGTATGCAAATGAAAAAAAATGAAAAAAAAAAATTTCGAAGTGAGACTCGAACCAGCGACCCCGCGATTACTAGACTCGAGCGCTACCGGGTACGCCACGAGCCCGGTTCGAATATCGTTGCATCTTTGTAGGATAAGAGTGCGCTCGAAAACTTCAAAGTCAATTTTCTCGAAAATTTCTGAATATGGCGTCGAACTGCTTTGGGATATTAATATTCGAGCTCTGAACTTCACGTACCATGAGTACGAAAAATTACAAAAATCCGACTGCCGTACTGTCCCCTTGTAAGATTTCTTACAATATAATTATACTTTCAATCAATTTTTGGTGCTGTTTCATTTACGTTAGTAGCCGATGAAGATTTTCACGGTCTCCCTTAATCATCGTCGCTATCATCATTGATGATGGCAGTTGTATTCTTTTTTGCGAACAATTTACTCAAAACCGCAGCTGGTCGTAAAATCTTGGACAAATATCTTCCATGTGCCAGATAATATATGATTGCAGCTACATGAGAACAGCAACCGACAGTCCTTCTCCCATTGGCGCATTCACAATAATGTCTTGTGATTCCTTTTGTGCCAATACTGTGAGGGGTATATTCAATGAAGCAGCGATAAACCTTCCTAGATATGTGGCGATACTGAACTTGAAGCTTCAAAACGTTTGATTTATCTTTGACGAATTGTATATTTACTGAGACGGAAAAGACCGTCTCAGGAATTAACCGATAGACTATCGGTTCAAATATACAAAGGAAGGTCACGCGGGCCATATCCACAGAAAAACCAGGTAGAAACACGCTAATTAAATTAATAGCGGATAGCAACACAGGGAAGGTAACGGCCACACAGGACAACAGCAAAACAAAAAATATATTGAAACGTTACAAGAAAAACCTGCAGAAACCGGACAAACCAACTAATTGAATTAAGGGGAAAGAAAAACCGGCAAAAACCGAATAAAACCAACTAATTGAATTAAGGAGAAAGAAAAACCGGCACACACAGGACAAACCAAGTAATCTAATTAAGGGAAGATGAAAAAGAAGGGGAAAGAAAAAACGTTAAAAATCGGGGTATAAAAGAACGGAAATTTTTGAGGAAAGGCACTCTTTGAGTCCCTCGTTAATCGACTAGTACTGCTTGGCAAAGTACATCCCTAGTGGAAGGAAACGCTAAGAACACGGAACGTTGAGAAACAAGAGAAACAAGGAGTCGCGACTAAAAAACATTTGAAAGATCACTTCTTTCATTCTTCGTGGATCGACTAGTACTGCTTGGCAAAGTACATCCCTAGTGGAAGGAAACGCTGAGAACACGGAACGTTGAGAAACAAGGAAAAAACGGAGTTGCGGCTAAAAGGCATTAGAAAGCTCTCTTCATTTTTTGTTGAAGTTAACTAGTACTGCTGGACCAATTACATCCCTCATGGATCGGAAACGTCTGGAACACGGAACGTTAAGGAACAAAAAACGAAGCAGAATGGCGATAAATTTATTTTAAAGAGAAAAGATTGGAAAATCAAAGAAAAATAAAAAGAGCAATAAGAAAAGTTAACCACTTAAGGGTAATGAACAATTATCGCAAAATAGGTAGGAAAATCATACTAGGAGAAAATAAAGTTCGAGAAGGTATTCTAGCGAGCGAGCGTTACAGATAGGTATAACGGAAAAATATTAAATTAGGAAAATACAGGAACCATTATATTAGGAGATAAGAAAGCGTACGCTACAGTCATACGAAACACACACACACACACACACACACACACACACACACACACACACACACACACACACACGCACACGCACACGCGCGCGCACGCACACACACACACACACGCACGCACGCACGCACGCACACACACACACACACACATGGGGAGTCTGAAACCCCTACGTCGCGCGTCCCCAGGCGGCGGATAGGGGGAAGCCCTCGTATATAAATATAGACATAGATGTACAAATATCTATATGGATGTAGATATACATATAGAGATATCTATCTAGATATAGATATGGATATTGAAATGTCTATATAGATATACAGGGCAGGAGGCAATTAAAATACCTCCCGTGGACCAACAGACACGGGGAACAAACCTCGATAGCAAATGATTATGGGTAGTCCAATAAAGGATATACCGATTAGGGTGCAGGGGCACGGAACCCCAGTACCGGCGCCTTCAGGGAGTGACCAAGCGGGCTCCCGGGCGTCGTCATCGAACAACCGCAGTACCACGGAGGTGGGCCACTTGGCCTCCATGGCGCATAATGTTTCAAGTGAAGAAAAGGAAGAGACAGGTGGAAACCGAAAGGAGATTTTGAAGTTGGTGGAGAGGCACGGAAAGACGCTGGAGAGCCTAGCCTCTTTTATCCAGCAGAAGAAAAACCTCCACAAGGAGATCCAGCGGTGGGTTCCTATGCTTACCAGTACTTGGAAAGGTATAGAGGACCTCGTAACGTGGAGTGCAAAGCCACAGGCGGCAACGTTGACTGGAGGAACGCAAACCACGCCGACCATAAGCCAAGCGAAATCGACTCTCCCTAACAAGCAGAGGAACGATGAAGGCATGGACGTGGGCAGTACCTCGACGCAAGTAAGCAAGGCGAAGAGGAAAAAGCGGGTTACACCGACGTCGACCAGCGGAAAGGAGCCGAAAGAGAAGCAGCTGGTGGAGCCATTGGCTGGTCAATCCGGGGATAAGTGCGAGAGATCAGAGCAGAAGTGGCAGACTGCGCGAAAGAAGAAAAGATCGCACAAGATATCCGAAAAGCAGCCTCAGAAGAAGGCGCAGAAACCTCGCGAACGGCCGACTCTGCCCAACGCTCTCGTCATCCACAAAAAGGGTGACTTGAGCTATGCGGAGATCTTGAGTCGTATAAAGAAGGATCCGGCGCTCAAGGATGCAGGTGAATGCGTCCAAAAGGTACGCAGAACGAACGCGGGAGATCTGCTGATCGTTCTGAATAAAGAGAGCTCAGCCAAAGCACAGGAATTGCGAAACCAATTCGAAGGTGTTCTTGGTGAATCAGCAACGGTCGAGAGTAAAGTCCAGGAAGTTGATCTGGAGATCAAGGACCTGGAAGAGGACGCGACGAAGGAGGAGGTATCGGCAGCCCTGCAGAGAGTCTTGGAACCGGACTATTCCGTCACGGAATACTCTCTTAAGTCTCTACGTAAAGCATATGGCAGAACTCAGACCGCGGTAATACGACTCATGGTGCCTGCTGCCCGGAAACTTCTGGATACAGGAATCATCCGAGTCGGCTGGTGTAATTGCAGAATCCGAGAGGTGGTGAGACCATTAAAGTGCTTCAAGTGCTGGAAATTTGGACACTTATCACGGAACTGCAAGAGCAACGTCGACCGGGCTAAAGACTGCATCCAGTGCGGTAACACTGGCCACAAAGTTGCCGAATGCACAGCAACCGCAAAGTGTGTCATATGTGCAGAAGCGGGAGATGGGGCACCCACAGCCCACATCGCAGGTAGCAGCCGGTGTCCAGCGTATACGCGGGCCCTCCAGGCTCTCCAGGCACTCCAAAAACGATGCAAATGAGAGTACTCCAGCTGAACCTCAACCATTGTGAAGCAGCACAGGACCTGCTCATGCAGACTATGCGCGAGCTGAAGCCTGACTTGGCGATACTCTCGGAACCATATAGACATCTAGACACGCAACCTTGGGAATCTGACGCAAGTGGGAAGGCCGCAATTTGGTCCTGCGGAAAACTTCCATTTCAGGATCTTGCGAGTCGGATGGAAACTGGTTTTGTGAGAATAAAAGTCAAAGGAGTTCATTTCTACAGTTGTTACGCACCGCCTAGTCTGACGACTTATGAGTTTGAGAATTTTCTCGACAACTTAGTCGCAGACGCTAAACAACGCTTCCCGGTAGCCATAGCCGGAGATTACAACGCGTGGGCTGTGGAATGGGGTAGTAAAGTGACGAACAGGAAGGGCCAAGCTCTACTTGAGGCTATGTCCTTATTGGATGTAGTACTACTTAATGCAGGTACAAAGCCCACTTTTGTTAAAGGTGAAGCCTCCTCTATAGTGGACCTCACTTTTGTGAGTAGTAGCCTGGCAAGAGGAAACCAGTGCCACTGGGTAGTCAGTGATATCTACACTCACAGTGATCATCAAGCGATTCTCTGGGAGATTCGCGGTGACTTCAGCGGAACAGCGAACGCACCGAAGACAAACGGGAAGGGCTGGAAAGCGAAAATGTTTGACGCGGACTTGTTCCGTGAAACTTTTGACACCAGCCCCCTCGCAGTGGAAAGTGCAACCGAGAAGGTCGCGGTGGTCATGCAGAGGGTCACCGAAGCATGCGATGCCACAATGCCACGGAAACGTAATTTCGACTTCCGACCGGCGGTACACTAGTGGAGCGAACAAATTGCCGGCCTCCGAAGGGAGTGTCATCGAACTCGCCGCCTAGCGCAACGAGCTCGAGGCAAACGCTCGTTCCCCGATTTGGAAGAACAGCACAGGAAGGCGCGCTTGAAGCTTAAAAAGGCTATCAAGCAGAGTAAAGCTGAAAGCTAGGGCGAACTGCTCAGCGAGGTGGAAGATGCTCCCTGGGGCAGGCCGTACAAAGTAGTAATGACTCGGCTAAAAAGCCTGCCAATGCCATCGCCTGTGGACGCAGCCCTGCTGGAAAAGATCGTTTCACATCTGTTCCCTGAGCAACCCGAGGAGGACTACCAACTCGAGGAGGACGTCGATGAGGACATCCCAGCCATTACTGAAGAAGAGCTTCTTACGGCGATTGCCAGGGTGGGCAACAATAAAGCCCCCGGCATGGATGGGATACCCAACATCGCACTCAAGGCAGCGATCAAGTTGGCACCGGCAATATTCCTAGGCATGTACAATGCGTGTCTCAAGGAAGGACTCTTCCCGGACAAGTGGAAGTGGCAGAAGCTAGTGCTCCTCCCGAAAGGGAAGAAGCCACCGGACGAACCTTCATCCTATCGTCCGCTCTGTATGCTGGATACCGCCGGAAAGATCTTCGAGCGCATCATCCATAACAGGATTGAGAAAGTCGTGGATCCTCTACTGGCGAAAGGCCAGTTTGGCTTCAGAAAGGAGCGCTCTACTCTGGATGCCATTAACACAGTGGTGAAGCGGGCGCAGGAGTCGACTGCGGGGAAACGATGGGCAAGAGGGTCCAAGAAGTACTGCGCAGTTGTCGCTCTCGACGTCAAAAACGCTTTCAACACGGCGATATGGAAGTGTATCATGGATGCCCTAAAAACATTAGGTGTACCATGGTACCTACGGAGAATAGTGGCGAGTTACCTATGTAATAGGTGGCTCATGTACGACACAGAGGATGGACCAAAGACGTATAGGGTGACTGGAGGAGTGCCACAGGGCTCTGTACTTTGACCGCTTCTGTGGATCATCATGTACAATGATCTGCTGCTATTAAAATTGCCGAAAGGAGTGTCCATCGTAGCGTTCGCAGATGACGCGGCGCTGATTGTCATCGCCAAATTCCTGGAGCAAATCACCGCACTCTTCGGCGAAGCTTTCGCCAAGATAAAGGAATGGATGTCTTCTGTTGGACTGCATCTTGCAGCCCATAAAACAGAAGTACTCCTCATATCCAGCTGGAAGGTGATGGAAACGGTGACGCTCAGGGTTGGAAACTCCGAAATCACATCCCAACCGTTCATTCGGTACCTGGGTGTGATTCTCGACGCGAGGCTGAACTTCAAAGAGCAAACCGAGCAGATCAGCAGAAAGGCCGCTGGGGTGGCTACCACACTGGCGCGACTCATGCCTAATGTTGGTGGCCCCAGACAGAAGAGGAGGAAACTGCTGTCATCAGTGACGACCTCAGTGCTCACCTATGGCATACCCATATGGGCTGATGCACTGAAAATCCAGGAGTACCGCAGGAAGGCTGCAGCAACGTATCGCGTCAGCGCCTTGAGGGTAGCCTGTGCGTTTCGTTGTCTCCGAGGACGCTATCAACGTTATCGCGGGAATGCTGCCCATTGAGGTGCTTGCCGAGGAGCGTAGATCGATGTACCAGCAGAAGGGAGCTAGAAACCCCAGTTATGCAAGGACAGAAGCGAGAGCAACCAGTCTCAACGAGTGGCAGACGATGTGGGATGCTTCTCCCAAGGGAAGGTGGACACATCGACTAATCCCGAAGGTGGAGGTATGGGTGAACCGTCTACACGGGGAGCTCAACTATTATCTCACTCAAGTGATCTCAGGACACGGGTGTTTTCGGGCTTATCTCTATAAGTTTAATTATGAAGATTCCCCGGACTGCCCAGCATGTGTAGCAGTCGAGGAGAACGCTGAACATGCATTGTTCCAATGGAGACACGCATCACCCCGGACAACCTGGTTGAGTTGATGCTGAAGTCAGCAGACGCATGGACAGCGGTATCGGCTTATGCTGCCGCAGTGATGAAGGAGTTGCGACGTGCAGAACGTGCGAGGAAGAAGTCGACGCCGGAAGACCAGGCAGTCATAGATTAAATCAGCGACACGAACCCCTAAACCACTCATAACATCTAGAGTGGAACGGGAGATGTAAGGTCGTCTGACAACACTGCAGGAAGAGCTACGGCTAAGGCCTCTCCCGCGATGTAATACCTAGCGGTCGTCTTGCGGGAGAATTTGTAAGGCCACAGAGGAATGGGGGTTTTTAGTCGGTGCAAGCCCGACACACGGCAATTATTTGAACGGTGCGGAGGCATTTTCCCGCTAAACCTCTTTAAAAAAAACACACACACACACGCACACGCACACACGCACACACGCGTACACGCACACACACAAGTAGAATAGCAACGCCAGTTCTAGCTCAGGGATCTCAGGGGGGAGCGTGGTGGGGGTTCCGCGCGGGGTACCCGGGGTGTGACGTCACGGCGGGAAGGGTAAGGCCAGGTATTGGGGGAGCGAGACGGTGTCTCCTGTGAAGTGGGCGGAAAGGGGGGGGGGTCCTCATTGACTAATGAATTTTTAAAATCAAATGAATTTTTTTATTCATGATAAACTTGTTTACAAAACACTGAATAAGAATTTTTTTTGTATTAATAAACTAACATTTTTTTTGTACAATATTGTATACGTAGATGTTATACATTGAAGGACCCGTGTGTGTGTTCGTGTGTGTGTGTGTGTGTGTGTGTGTGTGTGTGTGTGTGTGTGTGTGTGTGTGTGTGTGTGTGCGTCGATGTTTGAAAAATGCAATGAAGACGTATGAAGACTGTGATTATTCTGGAACAAAAAAACATACATTTTTTCTTATTAATCTACGTGGCACTAAAATGTTTAGAATAATAGTATTTACTGATAAAACTTACAATTAACCGAGAATCCATGTAGGGAGGTGGAGCACATGTTGCATGGGACAATTTGATTAAGTGGATTTTGACATGTGCTGCAGAAAATTCCACCCATTGCATTGAAACGTTCCCTGTAGTGACCCCGCACGGCTTTTGCTTCCACAAATATGTATCGGTCTTCGAGGAAGCATGAAGTGCAATACCTTGCCCTTTCAATCGTTGTTATATAGAAATAATTTATGCAGAATACAACTCTCGGATTGAGAATACGATGACGTTGCAAGTCCAGTCTAAATTTTTGAACATCATGGTTTTCACCATCACAGTCTCTTTCATAGCCTGAATTGATGAGTTCTAGATCATCTCTCAGTTCATCTATGTCCATGGCATCTATTTCATTATCACTGTCGTCGTCGCGGTCGTCGTCGTTGTTGGCGATATTGTTCATTGGAACCGCACCAATTCCTTCAGGCACAGAAGGGAATCCGTTTAAGCAAGTGGTACACACGCTGCTTAGAACAATTTCATGGAGTGGATCTCGGCAGTTACTGCAGAAGATCCCACTCATTACGTCGTATGTTTCTCGGTAGTGGCCACGCACTGCTATCACTTTCTCAACCATTGCACCCATGTCCAATATGCACCTCGAACAACATTTCACACCACGAGATGGAATGAAGTAATGGTAATTGACGCAATTAACAGTTTGTCGGTTAAGATTATTAATAATTTGCAGGTCCAGTCTGAATTCTCGCCTATCATGGTTTCCATCGTAATCACTTTCACAACCGGATTCATTAACTTCGAGATCACTGTCCAGTTCTTCTTCTTCTTCTTCTTCATCTGTCACTTCCATCTCATTGTCGTCGTCATCGTCATCGCTGTCAATATCGATCACTTCAATGTGACGGATTTGATCGACCATTCCGTCATCGTCGTCGTCATCGCTGACAATATCGATCACTTCTATGTTGCGGATTTGATCATCCATTGCGTCGTCGTCCTCGTCGCTGACAATATCGATGACTTCAATGTCGCGGATTTGATCAATCATTGCGTCGTCGTCAGCGCTGACAACATTGATCACTTCAATGTCACAGATTTGATCAACCATGTTGTACGTTTTTCCGCAGTACTTTTCAAAATCACTCTCGGAAATTGGAGAGACTAGAATGATGAAAAAACGACTACCCGAGTCCTTTTTAATTATGGGATCCTCATTGGATGCAGAATGGTGGGGATGAGTTGCTCATTTTTTCTGTCTTATTTGAACATTGAAAAACAAAGGGAAAACGAGTTTTTTCTCATTTTTCTCATAGAATGTAGAAGATAGTGGAGGCAGAAGTACAAACAAGTATAGCTTCTAAGATACCCCATCCAGGCTAAGGGTGAACGAAAAGATTTTTTTTCTTAACGTGCTCTTTCTTTGCCATCTTCAGAGTGGGGCGTTCTCAGAAAAGAAACACTCCATCAGTAGAGGCGGAAGCTGACCTGCTAGGGCTCAATCTCCACAAAACCGCCTTTGGCGAGCGCGCATGGGAAAATCATACAAGTGATTATGAGTTTTCCTTACTATCGGTGGAGGGTTAAATGAGTTGAAGTAAAACTCCATTGGTAAAGGCGGATGTTAACCTGCCAGAATTTACACATTTTACGATCTCCACAAAACCACGTTTGACGACAGCGCATGGGAAAATCATACAAATGATTATGATGTTTTCCTTACTATCGCTGGAGGGTTAAATGAGTTGAAGTAAAACTCCATTGGTAAAGGCGGATGTTGACCTGCTAGAATTTAGGCATTCCACGATCTCCACAAAACCACGTTTGACGACGGCGTGTGGGAAAATCATACAGGTGATGGCCCTATTTTTTTTGGAATCTCGTTTCCCTATGTATGAATAACTTGAGCGCAGACGCTATAGCGGGTTACAGCCTGTTTCTCTCACGTTCCTGATATCCCATTAAACATTCCAGTCCATATACTGGCAATCTTTATATTTTCGATCGAGATACCGGATTCCTTTACATTTTCCACCGTGAACGCCACTCACACTTAAAAACCCCATAATATGCTCCCCTCCTCATATCTATATTAACTGTTTCGAATTTTTTTCATGCTCTATCCCCACTGTAGTACACATTGCAGTAAAAAAGTCTGAGAGGGTATACTGTTAGACTTCTAAGATAGTCAGTCGAGGACAAAGACGGAAACATATTTTTCTTCAAAAGTTGTGGAGGCTGTGACCGCTGCTCGGAAAATTGAAACATTCGCAGTCGAGCATTGAACTCATCCACATCGTGTTTTATTTGTCTTCAACCATTTTTCGTTGAAAAAAAACTTATAAAAATGTCCGGCGACATATCAGAAGCAAGATTACGAAAGCAAGCCGCACTGGTAAATTCAGCGGAAGAGTACAATGTGTGGGAGCATCAATACAATGAATTCATCGAGTTGTTGGAAAATCAAAGCTGTAATAAACGCCAGCGATTATGGATCGGATAACGCCAATCGTTAATCGCTCACATAGCGCGACTTGAAAGCTTAAAAAACTCTGTGCGTCAACGTTTCATTCATGAGGATGCGGGATGTGGTGCGCGAGAAAGTGGTTTGATATGGCGGAACATTGAAACGGCATTTGAAAATCGTGTATTGACTGGTTCAGTTATCAATCGCGACCATATTGACCTACGTCAATTTCTCGAAGATGCCAGAGACATGGTGCTTTTACATGTGAAAAACATTGTCGAGGAAAATTTGTGTGTAAAGGTTAATACCACGTTCGGCGGCGAGTTTGTGGCAGGTGATAAGCATGCAAACAAAAGTGTCAATACGAGAAACTTTGAACTTTTCCAGACATCTGATTTAAACGAGTGGTATGAGCAACGCGTTGTCGAACCCACTCTAGCATCTCTTGATGAATTTCAAGAACGCGACAGTGGGTGGACTTTGTTAAAAATTCTAAATTTAACCATAAGTGTGAATAAGTATAATCCAATGCGCGCCGAGTGCCACTTAAAATTGTCAAAGGAAATAATGATGAAGCGTGCCATTGTAAATGTCAAGTCCAATGACAATGCATGTTTTGCATGGTCTGTGATCGCCGCTCTATATCCCACCGCACGAAACAGTGCCCGTCCATCTTCATACCCTCACTATTCAACAATGCTCAATCTACAAGATATTGAATTCCCCGTGGCCATACCGCAAATCAAGAAATTTGAGCTTCAAAATAATTTATCAATCAATGTATATACCACCAACAAAAATAACATTGTTCCGATACGCGTGTCCCAATCCAAGAAGGAAAAGCACATTCATTTGCTATACGTACAAGATACGGAGGAAAACAATGTGGGGCATTTCGCTTGGATCAAAAACCTGTCGAGGCTTGTGAACGCGCAACTCAACGTAAACGGCCATCAAAAATATATATGCGATCGGTATGTAATAGTTAACGTAACTAATATATACACACACACATATGTGTATATTAGTGTATATTAGATATATGCTAGAATAATTAAAAAATGTAAAAAAATAATAATTTTCGGTAGGTGTTTGCATTATTTCTCATCGGAGGCTAAACTGCAGTCACATGAGGTTGATTGCAGCTCGATAAACAACTGTGCCATCCGTCTACCGAACGATACCAATAAGTGGCTGAAGTTCGTAAACTTCAACCAAAAAGAACGACACCCCTTCATCGTGTATGCCGATTTGGAGTGTGTATTAGCAAAGACTGGCGAGGAGAACGCGACAAAAGATATATGTCATCAGCATGAAGTATTTAGTATTGGTTATTACGTGTGCTGTGCATACGATGAATCGCTCTCTTCATATCATTCACGTCGCAGTGCTGATTGCATATCATGGTTTGTAGACGAACTTAAAAACCTAGCATTGCGCATAAAAAGCATTTTTTGCGATAATCTGCCAATGATTCCTCTAACACCAACCCAGTGGGCGAGTTTTCGAAACCCCATTCAGTGTCACATATGCGAAAAACCATTTGCGCGAGATGTACGCGTTTGATATCATTGCCATCTGACCGGACGTTATAGAGGTCCTGCCTATTCAAAATGCAACCTAAATTACAAACAATCATTTTTTATTCCAGTAGTTTTCCATAATTTGTCGGGTTATGATGCACATTTTATTATCAAGGAAGTAGCCACAGCTTTCGAAGGAAAAACTGACGTCCTTCCAATCACAAAAGAGAAATACATCTCCTTCGCGAAGCATGTTGAAATTAAAGACGATACAAAACATAAGATCCAATTGCGCTTCATCGATTCATACAAATTCCTCAACACGAGTCTTGACAAATTAGCATCATTCTTGACCGAGGACAAACTCAAAATTTTACGGATGCAATTTTCAACTCTGTCGTCAGGCGATTTCAATTTGTTGATGCGAAACGGGGTCTTTCCTTATGAGTATATCGACGACGTGACTAGATCGGACGACACTTGCCTACCACCACGTGATGCATTTTACAGCTCCCTGACAGATGGTACAGTATCCGAGAGTGAGAGACACATGCTGAGAACGTTTGGGAGCGGTTCTCCATTCGAACGCTGGGCGACTATAGCGATTTGTACTTGAAGACAGATGTCTTATTATTAGCCGATATTTTCGAAAACTTTCGGAATACGTGCGAGAGCTATGGACTGGATCCCGCGTATTACTACACATTGCCGGGGTATACCTGGGATGCAATGCTAAAACACTCTAATGTCAAGTTTGAATTACTAACGGACATCGATATGGTTTTATTTGTTGAGCGGGGTATACGCGGTGGTCTTAGTCAATGCTCAAACCGATATGCACGTGCTAATAACAAGTACATGGAGTCGTTTGATTCATCGAAAGCATCGTCATACTTGATGTATTTTGACGTCAACAATTTGTATGGATGGGCAATGTGCCAACCCTTGCCATATGCAGATTTTCGATGGGTCAACGACGTGTCCAACTTTGATCCACTATCCATCGCGCTAGATTCGCCTACAGGCTACATTCTTGAGGTCGACTTGGAATACCCGCAATCACTACATGATGCGCACAAAGTCCTGCCATTTTGCCCAATACACGAAAAACCACCAGGTAAGCGGGAAGAAAAGCTGCTAGCTAGTCTGTGATAAAAAAACGCTACATCATACACTAAAGAAATTTACAACAGTGCTTACGGCATGGACTTTACCTCACGAAAATCCATAGAATTTTACAGTTCACACAATCCCCATGGCTCCATTCATATATCGAGTTAAATACTCAGTTTCGAACGCTGGCCAAAAACGATTTCGAAAAGAATTTATTCAAATTGATGAATAATGCGGTGGAAACGATGGAGAATGTGCGCAATCATGTAGATGTAAAGCTTTTGACAAAATGGGAGGGTAGGTATGGCGCAGAGGCAATGATTGCGAAGCCGAACTTCCACAGCCGAAGGGTTTTTTCGGAAAATCTCATTGCCGTGGAATTGCGCAATCTCGAGGTGAAATTCAACAAGCCGATATATGTGGGTATGTGCATACTCGACATATCCAAAACGTGCTTGTATGGATTTCATCACGAGTATATAGTACCTCTGTATCGAGATAAATGTAAAGTCATGTATACCGATACGGATAGTCTCATATATGACATTAAGAGCGATGATATATATGCCGACATGAAGCGCGACATTTCAAAATTCGATACAAGCAATTATTCAGCGGACAATAGGTATGGTATACTGCTCGTCAATAAGAAGGTACCCGGTCTCATGAAGGATGAATGTAATGGAGCAATTATGACCGAATTTATTGGACTTCGATCGAAAATGTATGCGACACGTGTTGAGGGCAAGCAGGACACGAAAAAAGTTAAAGGTGTCAAGAGCAGTGTAGTGACTAGGGCAATTACATTTGACGATTATGCTCAATGCTTACAGGAAAATATTGAAATGATGCATAGTCAAACGTGCATTCGATCAAAGTTGCATAAGGTCTACACCATTCGCGAGACGAAAATTGCTCTCAGTCCTCATGGCGATAAGCGGTATATCATACCTGGGACCTCTGATACCCTACCATGGGGGATTATAGAATACCGTCGTAAAAAATTATGTGATTTTTTTTTTCTACAACGTTGATTTTTTGTTGTAAAATTGTGTACATTTTTGTGAATATTGATTCATAAAACTCGTGAAAATTATGTATATATTTTGTTAAAATTATGTTGTTGTAAATATTTAATCGTGGCCGAATGGGATTATGATTTTCTGTAAATAAAGAAACGGACTTTTTATAATCCCATGTGTTTATTCACTCTATCCATCTCCTCGTACCCACGTTCCACGAAAAAGGGATTATCGACGGCGAGAAGGGAAAAAGCAAGCCTGCAGTGGAGTCGGTCGGAGGCCTTGGAGGGATACATGCGGATACGACCAGCAGTTTAGGTCAAGAGTCATAAAACATACATACATATTTATCCGTTTTCTTTATTATCGACTACAAATCGGATTTACTTATCCAACTATTGTGGCTATTGTCGAACCCTAGCCATTTTACAAACATTCGATTACTGCGCCTCTTCAATACTGCTTTAATGAGATAGATATCGGGGTGCTTGACACTGAGAAGCTCTTGTTCGTAGAAACCACCGGCGATCGGTTCATCTTTATGATCCTTCAAGTTGTACGTTACGGGATGAGTTTTTTCACACGATAGATTGTAAATATTTCTGTTGTCTAGTTTGGGGTGTAACCCTTTTCGAAAACAGTCTTATATTTGCTGATTCTCACTTTATCACCAACGGCGTATTTCGGTTGTCTTTTTATTGGAGGCTTATTGAAAATCTGCTGCAATTGCTTCTCATTTTCCGCGTTGACATTTCTCGGCTTTATCTTAATGGTGCGGTGTACAGAATCATTATATTCGGCTACTAGATTATCAAGAATATCGATCCACTTATAATTACCACGAAGACTAAATTGCATCCACATCTTATTCTTCAATGTACGATTGAAACGCTCGCAAATGGATGCCTTCAAGTTGCTATATGTTGAATACATGTGACTATTGTACTTTTTCATGATGGCCTTAAAGTCACAATAGTAGAATTCTTTTCCATGATCGACGTGTAAGTTCTGCGGTATGCGTCCCTTAACCAGTATCGACTTCATTGCCGCTGCTGCATCTTTGCCACTCTTACTCGGCATTGGCATGGCCCAGGCGAATTTCGAGAAGGTATCGATGACGGTGAGGAGAAATTTGTGTTTGGAGTTGTGACGCGCGTATGATGACATATCGACGAGATCGGCTTGCCAGGTTTCGTCCAAGCCACGGATGTCCACATGTCTACGCGGATAGTTTCGTCGAGCAGGCTTATGTAGCTCCAGCACGAGAGCGCCCCTTTTTTCACTCATTTTCCAGTCCAATCAGTCGTGCATCCAATTCAGCAATGACGTTTGAATTACGAATCACCAAATCTTGTAGAGTTTTGACATCGGCCTCGAGTGTTCTCGCAATGTCTCGTATCGTAGCTTCAAGTCCATTAACCATCAACTGACTACTCTCGTTCATTTCTTTGCGTATGTTCTTAATGATAGTTCGAGATTTCTTTTGTAACGCGCTTAAAGTGATGGCGTCATCTTCTCCTTCCGGATTAGCAATGTTACACAATCGTTTCTGCCCCAAGTCATAATGACCATCTGCGGTAATTCTAAAGCCAATCCCGAGTCGACCTGGAGGACTTTGCTTACTGTGGAGTACACTCCTACTTGAATGACGTCCAAACACATCGACACTCATGATGAGAATGCGTAAATTCGCCGACGTCGAGTTAATAAATGATTTCAGCTTCACGCAATTCCTCGATAATCGATATAATTTCATTCGCATGTGATGAATTTCCGGCTGCTTGTGATGCCAGAAGTAAGCGAAGACGATCCACTAACTCGTTTGGATTGTCCCAATACATATAGTCCAAGTGGGTGTTATTTCTAGCTAGCTTATACCTTGGCATACCTTTTCCCACATGATGATCAACTATATTTGCAATATACATGTTGAATTTGTGGCTGGTATTGCGGCGTATAGCCTCACTAGGCTTATACAATTTTTTGTCCGCATTCGTCGAGATTACAATCTTTTCATAGTTTTTCAAATCGTCCGGTGTGAGAGTTTCGACATTGGGCACTTTTTTAAACAACAGCTCTGTTAACCCAACAGTTTTCGGATAATTCACATCTCCCACACGAATATGTTGAGAGTCGAAAATTATCGGAGAATTGCCAATCATTAATTTGTTGTTTGCGAGATTTCGTACACTGTATAAGACATCCAAGCTTGCCTTTCTATTTGTTTATAATAACAGGAGATATTCGCTGATAAGCTCATCGAGATTTTGCGAGTCATCATCATCCTCATATATCAATTTAAACGAATCTTGGGTTTCACTCTTCAAGGAATCATGTGTCTCATTTTGATGTTTCACACTATTTAACGCATCTTCTTTTTCTTCTTCAACATTATCACCCACTTTTTCATCCTCAATTTTCTCCTTCACCACCACCTCACCGTTTTTATACGACACCAATTTCTCCAATGGCCCCACTACAGGCTTAAAGACATCTTGCATTCTCTGCTCATCGCTATCTTTCCCAATTTTCATTATGCGATGCTTCCGTCTGATTGCATCGCTCGCCTTGACAATTTCACGCAATACATCTTTTTCTCGCAACAATTATTCGCTCTTCATGTTGTCACTACCACGGCATGCGCAATACTGTCTCTTCAACTACCAGCAATGAGTCATTTATCAATGGTGAGAAAATAATCAAAACCTTGTCTATATCGACCATCATTAATACCGCTATCCTTGTCCATCGTGATAAATGCATACTTTTCGGAATTCCAGCATTTCATGCACATGTTTTTAAAGCACGTATAAGTCATATCCGTATTAACATGATCGTTGTAGACGTGTTTGAGATTCATATCGTCCTGCTTGAAAAGCACCACGAAATTTGCATTATCTCTCACGAGATGTTTGGGGATACGAGTGTACGTCTGACAAAGATAAAAACTGTCAACAAGCTCGTGTCGTCCCATGGAAAAAAAGGCCCGAACATTATCCTGCTTTTCGCATGCTATGTCATCAAAGATGAATATAGAGTTTGATCGTACATCACTTGGTGCTATCACTTGTTCATGCGCCTCGAATGGATGATATTCAACTCCACTCACAGGTTCGAGTAGGTGTTCGAGCAACTTATACTTTGGCTGCTTTAGCGATTTGGAATACAAGTAAATGTTCTCAAATCTCAAACCATTCGGATGGATGACGAGAGTGAGCAAAGCATTGGTTTTCCCACAATTTGATGGACCGCAAAACAATGCACGTATGCTATCCGGCAATAAATTTCCATGATGTTTTTGTTTCTTCTTCCTCCCGCCATCTGCGACAAACTCATCGAAATTTATCGCGGGAAGTCCGCCTCCGATAGTTTGCTTCTTGGAAGTCATCTCACACACGACTAACGACGAAATCATATAAATAGGATTCTTATAGGGATTATCCGTCAGTTGCGTATTGTCTTTAGACATGATTGTGCATGGGAAGAGTGGTAAAGGTTTGGTCAATCGCCTAATCAACAAACTCCCCATTGAACTACATCTGCCGGGGTATCAGTATTGTGGCACAAAGTTTGCCAAGCGCCTTGCTCGTGGTGATCCGGGCATTAATCCATTGGATACGGCTTGCAAACAACACGATATTGCGTACTCGAAAAATCCGGATAATCTTGAGGCGAGACATTTGGCGGATAAAGTATTGGCTGAACAGGCTAGGCAACGTGTTACCGCGAGAGACGCTAGTATCGGTGAAAAAGCCAGTGCTTCGGGTGTGGCAAATATTATGAAGACAAAGAGAAAATTTGGCATGGGTATAAAGGCCTGCAAGGGTGGCGTTTGTTTGAAAAAGATAATTGGCGCTGCAAAGAAGACAATGATTCGAAGTAATGATCCGTATCAGATTATTAAATCAGCTCTAAAGGGTGCTCGTGCAGCTGTAAAGTTGCAAGGTGGTAAAGTACGCACACCTCGGGTTCTACCTGTACCCCATAAAATTGGTCGTTTATTGCCCTTCCTCGTGCCCATTTTTGCGGGTCTTAGCGCTGCGGGTGCTTTGTCTGGTGGTGCAGCTAGTATAGCTAAAGCAGTAAATGATGTTCAAGCAGCTAAGCGTGAATTGGATGAAAGTAAGCGTCATAATCGGACAATTGAAGCGATTGCAGTAGGTAAAGGTCTACATCTGAAACCATATAAGCAGGGATTGGGCCTTCATATCAAGCAAAAGAACTAGAAGTATCGCTACCGCACCAACCCCTCACCGACCGCGACCTACTCAAATATGCGAAAATTCTAAATATTCCACATTTTCGTGGAGTTTACATGCGCGACACATTGCCAGTGAGCGGATCTCTTAAATGTGAAGCAGCAATTGTAAATTTGGATGAAAATGTCGGTCCTGGAACGCACTGGGTCGCTTACAAAAAGACTGGATTGAAAGTCGTGTACTTTGATAGTTTCGGCAATCTTCCACCACCATCCGAGCTCATGAGATATTTTCGTGTTGGTAGCGTAAATTATAATTATACTAGATATAAGGAATATGATACGACTGAATGTGGACATTTGTGCCTCAAGTTTCTTTGTCAGCAATTGCAGCACAAAGACAAATACACACTATATATAAGGGAGAAATGATGTGGAGAATTCAGTTGTCAATTTACCGGCATCATGGATGAAAGTTTAACATTGACCATATCTGGCTCATCGTCCATACTCGAGGCGCACTACTTTCCCCCCATCGAACTCTCGCCACACAAAAATTATACTCTCGGTCTCGTGGAATTGTTAACCTTCAACTCTATTCCCAATATCGACGTTGAACACGATAAACTTTACGTGGGAGATGAGGTGTTGACCATACCTACGGGCAGTTATGAAATTGAGGATATTGCGACGTTTGTACAAGCAGAGCTCTCTCTCGCGTAAAAACATCAAAATCAGCATTAAACCCAACAATAATACGCTACGCAGTGAGATCGAGTGTGACCATGATGTAAATTTTGAACCGAAAGATTCTATTGGATATCTACTAGGCTTCACCCCACGCAAATTAGAAGCCAATGAAAGACACGAATCCGATCTTCCAGTAGCCATTCTCAAAGTGAACGCCCTACGCGTTGAGTGCAACATTACCGCTGGTGCATATATTAACGGACAAAAAGTACACACAATTCACGAATTCTTTCCATTTGTGCCACCGGGCTATAAGATCATTGAAGTCCCCTCCCACGTAATTTATCTGCCAATCACGAGTCGAACGATTGACGCGATACAGGTCCGCATAGTGGATCAAGACGGTGATTTGGTAAATTCCCGCGGTGAACTAATCACCATACGCTGGCATATAAAGTCGTGATGGGTATAGTTTTCAATAGATCCTCCAATAACAATAAACGGCCATGGATGAAAACAATCAGTCGTCGGCCAGCGCCCAAAGTGCTAACACCTCAAAACGTGCTACTCTTGAAGAATTTGGGTCTCAAAATGCGTGGCGGAAGCGTGTAAAAAATTTAGTCTGTGCTCTGTGCATCTGCTGCATGAAATGGAGGAAGAAATCGTAAACATTCAAACGCCCGTCGTCTTTGATGAATCCATCATACATTGCGAGATTCACGCTCATCAGCCATATGCATCTTCAACCTTCAACAACAGCGATGAAATCCGTTTTGCTATCCAACATCAAGACCTCTCCATCCTGCCAAGCAAGAGTTCCCTACACATATGTGGGAAATTATCTAAGTGTGATGGGACGCCAACCGCTGCTACAAGTCTCGTCAACAATGCCATTTGTCATTTGTTTGAGAAAGTGCGATATGAGATGAATGCCATAGAAATCGATCGTATTAAGAATGTCGGCATTACGAGTGTAATTAAGGAATATTCATCTCTCTCACCGGCCAAGAGCTCTATGCTCGAGAACACTGGATGGCTCGATGTTGAAGAGACCAAGCAAATTGTAGATGTATCGGGAAACTTTGATGTGTGTATACCGCTCAGCATGCTCCTCGGGTTTGCCGAAGATTATCGTAAAATTGTTGTAAATGCCAAGCACGAGTTGATTCTCACGAAATCAAAGACCGATGACAATGCCATTGTACAAACAGCGCCCGAAGACTATAAACTCGTATTGCATAAAATAGAATGGCTCGTACCGTATGTAACAGTCACGGATCAGCGGAAAATTCAGCTGTTAAAGTTTCTCGCCAAAGACGCACCGATCTCCATGAGTTTCCGAACATGGGAATTGTATGAATATCCATTGCTGCCTGCGACCTCTAAGCACGTGTGGTCTGTGAAAACCTCGAATCAGCTGGAGAAGCGACGATATGTCATACTTGCGCTGCAGACGGGGCGGAAAAATAAGAAACAACAAAATGCGAGCCACTTTGATCATTGTAACCTGAGCGATGTCAAACTATACCTCAACTCACAATGTTATCCATATGGAAATTTGAATTTAAACATTGATCAAAATCAATATGCTCTACTCGACGAGATGTACGCAACTTTCAACTGATCTATTACAACAAAGAGGCTGAACCATGGCTGAGCAGAATTGAATTTTTAGAAAAAGCCCCCCTCGTTGTCATTGACTGTTCAAAGCAAAACGATTCTCTCAAGTCCGGCCCTGTTGACGTGCGTCTTGAGTTCGAATTGAAAAATAATATTCCGCCACAAACTTCAGCATACTGCATGATCCTCCATGATCGTATTGTCGAGTACAATCCAATCAGTGGTGGGGTTAAAAAATTGGTATAAATTCATGCCGATGATTCGCGTCCACTTCAGTCAACATGGAGATTATCGTCGATGTGCAAGGCTTCAAGAGATCCATCAACAAATTTGTCCTAAAGGAGATGTCCATCGTCAAACTCCACGACAAGGATGCTGAACCGCTGACGCTCGTCTTCGATGCACCATTTGCATGGGACTCTTTATCGGCCAAGTACAAGATGACAAACAAGTGGCTGGAACGCAATTTCCATGGTATACGATGGGAACACAGTGGCATACCATACGAGGCAGCTAGAAAGACAATTCGAGAAATCTTGCAAGGAGCTCCAACCATCTATGTGAAGGGATTCGAGAAATGCGCATGGCTATCAAGATTCACGGATCACGCGACAAACGTCATTGACTTGGAGACTCTGGACTGTCCATCGCTGCAGAAGCTGCCGAAAATCACGAACTTCAAATGCCCGCATCATTCCTTCAACACGAAATACAATTGCGCCCATGAGAATGTAAAATCGCTGAAAAGCTGGTTGAGCGTATACGAAGCGTTGTGTGAGCGAGGGATTTTTTTCAATGAATAAAAAACATTTCGATGAAAATATGTGTCATTTGTATTCTTTATTCTACGGCGAAAACATCCATCATTTACAATTCAATCAAACATATACATTTTAACATAGTCAGCACTTTGAAAAAAAAACCGTGACGACTGCGAACAGCCGTTCGACAATGGTGCCCAATGTTGTCTCCATGCTCGGAGACGATGGAACTCGACGCTGTTGTATTTCCCACCACTGAGTTGACCAGTTGCAGCATACTCTCGATGATGCGGACAGATATTCGACGATGGTGGTCCAACGATTTTTGTCTTTTCCACCGTGCTCAGAGACGACGGAGCTCAACACTGTTGTATTTTCCACCAATGTACCGCATGCAGAGTTGACCATCACGTGCCACTTGCAGCATACTCTCAAACATTGTCGGATCTTGGT
>OX101783.1:58480022-58505022 GCA_944452715.1 Ophion slaviceki | reverse complement strand
TTCACATAATTCACCAGGTATTGTCAAGAGCTTTTTTGCTTTTTTTAATAATTACTAATTTTTCAACAACAAATTAGCCGATTTTTTAAGCGAAAATCGGGTTTTTGGCTCCCAAGTACTACGAAAAATCGAAAAATCGAAAAAAAAAATCCTCCCGTCATTACCTCGAGAAACATCTCCTTTAACAAATGCATTTTGATTTTTTTATTTCAGATGATTCTGTTGCGAGTTATGGTGCACACCGCAAACCAACTTTTTTTCGAGGCGCCTCCGGGGTTTAATTTTCACTCGCTCAATTTTGAATATTTTGCAATGCAAATTTAGGAGAATGGTGTTCAAATGTTACTTTATTGTATGTAAATTTTTCAATAAATGAACACTATTCGTTACGCCAAAAAAAATCTTAAAAACATGCCTTTTTTTCGCCGAATTAACTTTACCCCCCCCCCCCCCTAAACAGGTTTCCTCTGCGTTGACGGCAGATGATATGGATACTCGAATTTCGACGAAATGGTATACGTTTTTACGACGAGTTGACGCACCCAATGTGGAAAAGGTTATCAAAACGGTTTTTGCAATTCCATGCAGTAATGCATTCGTAGAATGTGTGTTCAGTATAATGAATAATCTTTGGACCGACGAAAGAAATCGGCTGTCCTCTGCCATGGTAAAAGCAGAACTGTGTGTGAGATTGAACATAGATAAGTCATGTTCAGAGTTTCACAAAAATATCAGAAATAATACTTAGTTGCTTCAAGCTGCAAGATCTGAGCAAAAATACAGTTTTAAACCAAAAAAAGCTTAAGAAACAAACGTTTATTCTATGTTTTTAAATTTGATGTTTCTATTTTCGTTCATATATGAAATTGTTTATATTACTTCGATATATTAAATATAAATAAAGTTTTACTAATATATTAACAATATTCATTTATTACTTCATTACCCATCATTCCCACTAATCCATTGAAGGTAGTTCTATCGTGACATTCAAATCGAAACATTGTTTTTCAGTTTTTCTTACATACCAAATGGTTTGCGGGCTTAAGTTAATTGAGAAAAAATGTTGCAAATTGACTAAAGAACAACATACTCCAAATTCAAGATCATCCAAGATAATTTGTACTTGCTATATAATTACAAAAATTGCGAAAATTTATTTCTTTAGATTTTTTGAAAAACTAAATAAAGCTTCGTTGATGGTGCATACAAATGTATGTAAAGTTTTAGAAGGGTTCGCCGAGTAGAAGCCAAAATATTTATTGATGAAAATACAACCTTTAGCATGAGCTCTTATGAGAGACTACCGAAAATTGTGATTTTTACCAATAAATATCTGAGTTTTCGTTCAAAAATTCATTACAAACGTGCATATGACATCGAAAAAGATTAATCCAAATTTTCAACAAAATCTTGAGAAAACGATGTAACTATAGTTATATCGTAACTACCTTAATCTGTAATCCTTCAGGGCTATATATCCCTTTCCCCCACCTTTCTGACCGGCCGGCAAAACATATTCTGAATGTTGGCAACCCTAGTTACAGGCGATCTTTTAACGACGCGGTGATTTCTGGGGTGTGGTGGGGCTCGCGCGTAGTAATTCGTGGACTCCAGCGTCGAGCTTGTCTTCGAAAAGTGCGGCGGTGCGCGTCCTCCGGGGTTCGCGTGCACGGACCGCCTCGTGGCTAGCGGTTCTCGCGGACTTTCTTAGCGCCGGTTTTATCGCGAACAATTACGTGCGATTCTACGACTCCCTGGGTGTTCCGCAGAAGGCGTGTAGAGAATTGCGTGGAATCAAGTTGAAAAAGGACTATAAAAACAATCAAACCTCTCATTCTCTAAACAGTTGTCGCCTGTGGTTTTTTTTTTCATGGTGTACTGATCCCCCTTGGCTACCCACCACCCGTCCCAGATCGACCGGTGCAAATCTGTATGATGAGCAGAACTCTAAGCTCGAAATATTAGTCAACAACTGCATATGATTTATTTTTAACTTGAGAACAGTTTAACTTCGACGCATCACAACTTACAGACGTCAGATGGGCTGGCTCACGAAAACGTTACTTCCTTGACGAACATTAGCGGTTTAAAACATGTTCCATGGCATATCGCCGGATTATCTTACCAGCTTATTCACTTTATCCCAACCGCGAAAACGTATCACACGTCAAGCAAATTCTACGGTTTTTTACATTCCATCTTATCGCACCGTAACTTATCGAAAATCGTTCGTCTTGACTGCTATTTACTTCTGGCATTCTCTTCCTACCCGGATTATTTCAGCTGCGACAAGTTCTGACTTCAAAAGATAACTTTATTCATTTATTTTCGATATTGATGGCAGCAGTGCCTGGCTCGTCCCTTTCAGCTATTTTCTAGTCCTAAACTAATCTAGGCTAAGTTCTCACACATGTTTTTTTTTTATACGTCACTGTTGAAATGGATTTTTGGCGCATCGCAATAATTGTGTACCATATAGTGGTGATTTATACCATATTATATGATGCGGCATGCTGAATGCATAGTAATGCGTATCCTACAAGTACAGAAGGTGAACTACAAGAAAAAGTGTTGAACAGATACCCTATTTTTGCAATGCAATAAACATACTATGTCACAGTTTGTGGAACATGCGTAGTTCGTCAAACTATGGAGCTGCGGCTCGAACTGCCAACGATTTACGTCTTCGCTATAAGTAAACTTTACCATAATTTTTTTGAATCCTCACTTTTTATAAGGTCTTCAAACAAGTTAAACTCGAAAAAGGTTAATGTTAACCATATAAATTTTGCAAACTTGAAAACAATAGTAGAAGTTTGACTGAACAAAATCTAACGTACAGTATACAACATTAGTATTTGTACGCAGATTTTGTTGTACTGAATTAACCATATCTGTATTGTCGAGCCTTTTAAAATAGTAAATAATCATTTCGGGGATGAAAGATAGTCAAACACCATCGAAATCGCATATTTAGGTATACTTTTCGCTTATAGTCGTATTAACCATATTATGATTGCGGTGTCAATAAGGGGATGTTTACAAATTACGTAACGCCAAATTTTCCAATTCTCGACCCCCCCCCCTCCATCCATGTATCAGAACTAACGCCTGGCCGGATCCCCCCCTCCCGCCCACCTCTATTCCGTTACGTATCGAGTGCTTCTTCGTCACTAATTGCGATTTTTTTCATAGACATAACTAATTATTAAACGATCGGGTTTATACTCATTTTATCAAGTATATATTCATCTAGTTTTATACCAATTTTTATGAAAAAACTTCAAAATTACCCGAGATATATGCCGTGATTTGACGACGGAAAAAAAATGTTGTCTATTGTGCCATCGATATTTTTATGAAAAGTTATCTATGAATAAAAAGTCAAAAATGTATTGATATCTATACAAATGTAGCTATCGTTATGCTTTGCCGTGTTTTTATTTTGGTTTTTTTACAAAATGATGACAGCTTGGAATTTTCTTTCTATTTGCAACCTTACAACCGTACTCACTGCAGTTACAGAAATGTCAACAAAAAATCGAAAATCGGTTGATAAGTTTTTGAGTATTCGCTGGGACAAGGTCGAAAAAAGTAGTTTCGAGAAAAATGCGTTCAAAGTTTTTGTTCCGTTTTTCTTGATAGAAAGTTATGTTTTTTGTAGAATATTGATACCTATATCGAAGTATCTAGTCCCTGGTGATATGACGGTTCATCATATTCATTATATTTCACAAAATAACTAGAACCTTCACTTCATCTATTGTGAACGATGCCACACTTGTAGGGACTGAGGGCACGAACCGGTCGTGCTACCCGTTCTCACTAAAGTGACTGAAACTCCGTCAATTTTTGGACTTGTGACTAAAAACTTAGCCAACATATTTTTGAATATATGTACTTTCAAGAATTATTTTATAAAAACGATTTTTTTTCTTCAAATTTCGCTTGGGGAAAGTGGGAACGCGGGAAAGTTATTGTGCAAGGTCTTCCACAGTGACTTCCCACCCTTAAGTGACATTTCATATGGAAAGCTGTCAACTTTCCGCGGTAAAATTTCGCGCGAGTTTTGAACTAAAAACTTGAACATGCAGAAATTTTGCTATTTCTGGCAGTTCTAGAATCGTAACGTAACGCAAACCTTGGCTCACCCCTCGCCCCACGTACGTAGGACCGTAACTCCTAGTCGGACCCCCTCCCCGAAATTCCTGTACGTAATTGGCGTACACCCCCTAACTGACATTACTTACGGAAAGCTATCAACTTCCCCCGGTAAAATTGCGGACATGTTTTAAATGCAAAACTTGAACATGTCGAAATTTTGCTTTTTCTGGCGGTTCTAAAATCGTAACGTAACTCAAACATTGGCCTACCCTTCTCCCCACGTACGTAGGGCCGTAATGCCTGGCCGGACCCGACCCCCCTCCCAAACTGCGTTACGTAATTCGGGTACGCCCCCTAAACTATAACTCACTATAACTCTCACAAGGACACGGTGCGGGTCGATCTCTCCGATTTCAATTAAATTTGGCATGCTTGCAGAATGGGTAAAAATAGACGACACATATATTTTTATATCCGCGGAACCCGATTCTGCCCCCCTTTCGAACGGTAAACGTTCAAAGTTCTTACCGTAGAAATAAAAATGGGCTACAATGAAAGTACAATCAGTCAAAATAGTCGATACAAATTGTCTCATTTTGGCGGAACAACTTACTCTTAAGGGGTTAACGCACCCTTAAAAACATTGTGTTTTCTATAACTTCTCAACTGGCTGAAATAAAAATAAAGTTTGAAGGGGAAAAATGTTGTATTCTTCGACTACTAGACGTTCATGATGATAATAATGGGTACATCAATGAATGGCGTGTTGTTTATTGCAATAATTCGTGAATAACTGGTAAAACATCACTCTTCAGTTTTCCGCTAATACGGGTACAGGCAGGGCTCGCAATCACGGACTGACTTCGTGCTTTGGGAAGCAACTGAATTACAATTGTAAATTTACGAAGTAATTCCACTCCGCTCAGCGTATCGAAGGTACTATCTGCAAAGATTGCTGCGTTTTTGTGTTGCTGCTGCAACTCGTGAACAGAATGATGCAAAACACTTTTATTAGCTTATAACGCAGCATAATTGAATCTTTTTCACAAACAGCAGAACCAATAAACGAAAGAAATAAATCTCTGCAAAGAGCGGCAATCCCATGATAACCTTGAGATCGCCTCATTAAAGATTAATAGCAGCTCTAATAATAGCGTGTGTCGTCTTTATCTTTTTCGTGTGTGCTGATAAATTGGGTTTCAAGTCATATAAATTCATCAATGATCATTATTGCTGCAGTTCACGACGGAGAAGCCAGTCATACGTTTTGAGTTCCAAATACGAATGAAAATGTACGTTGATCCGGTGAATGTTATTCAACTTCTGTCCATAGCGATGAGTGCTGAATTTGCCTCGCACTCCAATCACCGAACAGGAAAAACAGTTCAGTAAGGATCTAGAAAACAAGATCATTAAAGCGATGGATCAACCTGGAGATGGAAGTCGAAAGTAGTATGGATTTTCTTTCACCAAATAAAATTCATGAAGTAGCTACAATAGAAGATGACAGTGAAAGAGATTGGCACGAACAACGATACCTAGATCCCAAAGTTGATGAAAATGTATGTACCCAAGATGTATAGTAGAAGAATTGAGTTACAAATACAATACAAGAGCTGTAGATTACCCGAGAAACGGGGCAATAGAAAATTATCATCTGTTCAAACGAAATTCAGAAAGGTGAAATCAGTGCCACAGTTACGCCGGTGGGCCCATAGTATAGATGTGGGTGGCACCTACGAAAAAAAAGTTAACAAAAATAGCTCACTACAAGTTAAACAATTTTGAAGATGCTTTGGACAAAAAGCACCCTGTGCATGATATGGATCTTCGACGATAGGCGTTACGTGCACGAGAAATTGTAGAAATGCCAGCCGTAGATTGCAAAGCATCCGCTTCTTGGGTAAGAACATTCAAAAACCAACATCGAATTGTGTCACGAAAGATCACTAAATGTGTAACAAAACGACAATTATTGGACGCTGATACACTTCAAAACAAAGCTACCGAATTTATAAAAACGGTGAAAGTCAACATAGCCAACTTGGGGCTGAAAACATATTTAATTCTGATCAAAGTGGATTCAATTTAGAGTTACATACACGCCTCACATCGACAAAAGAAGGGCAGAAATCGTTTAGATAGTCGTACAATTGAAAACATTAACAACACACAGTTATACTATACAGCCTTTGATTCCTGCGAGTGGCAAGCTTTTGGCCTCTATGTTGATCGTTTTAAACGGACCTACTGGCAAATTTTGAACTCAAGTGGAACAAACTATGTCCAGAGCCGAAATACAGTTGCATGGCCAAGTGTCCGACCAACGATAATTTTATGACTAACAAGGAACATCCCTCAGGTGTCCGCCTCCGATTTTGTTGAAACTCATATATGTGATAGAGCATCGAAAACTTTGGGACACGTATTTTTTGTTATCGGCGGAAAAACAGATTTAAGAGGGGAAACCGCCCCTCAAAAAAAGGCGTGTCGAGGGGTGATTTTGCAGTTTTACCCAGAAGCAATCCATCGATCTGAATGAAACAAAAACGAAAATTCTTCTAATGAAAAGCGATGAAAAATCCACTATGAAAATGTTGAGAAAAAATTAAATTAGGGGGTAAACCACCCCTTAATTTGCCTTTTTTTCACCCCACACTTAAGAGGGTTGTATGCAAATTAATAAAACAAGTATCATTTTGAAGGGCAATTAAAATTAAAGTTGACGGGTTTTTGCGTTTTGGCGGCATAGCAAATTTAAGGGGGTAAACCACCCCTAACATAAATTTATTTATCATGGTCGTTTTTTCTGTGTTTAAAGTCTATCCGCTGATTTTAAATATTTCTATAAGCCACAATTCAATGTTTTATCATATTTTAAAATTGTTTCATTCGTCTTAAGGGGTAACTACCCCTCTGACGAGAAACATCATTGAAGTATCCGCTTTCGATTTCGTTGAAACTCATATATGTGGTAAAGCATTGCAAACTATTAAACATGTTTTTTTTGTATCGGCAGAAAAACGGTGTTAGGGGATGAAACCACCCCTCAAAGTTTCTCCCAAAAGCAGTCTACCGATCTGAATGAAACAAAATCGAAAATTCCTCTAAAATTAAGCGATGAAAAATCCACTACAAGAGTGTTGATTAGAAATATAATTAAGGGGTAAACCATCCCTCCATTTGCCGTTTTTCACCCTACGCTTAAGAGGGTTGTATCAAAATTAATAAAACAGGTATCATTTTGAAGGGGAATCAAAATTCAAGTTGACGCGTTTTTGCGTTTTAGCAGGACACCAAATTTAAGGCGGTAAACCACCCCTAACAAATTTGTTCGCTTCAATTCATTTAAAAAACCAGAAGATTTTGAAAATCCTATTACCTTTGGTTTTGGTGAATCGAACACACATTGTGGAATACCCGGTTGCAATAATTTGGCCATTATCAGATGTGCATGGTGCAAAAAGTCGTTGTGTTTAAAGCATTTTTTTTACGATTATCATTATTGCAGGAATTATGAGCCATGATTGTTGATGGTTGATAGTTGATAGACTAGAAAAAAAAAAGTATATATCACAAGAAAATGATTTGACGGCATATGACTGCGATACTTTTCACAAGTACTATTAATTAAATCAGCTGATATGATTCCCAAATGAAATATGTCAAAATAAATTAAAAACATGTTCGTTAACCTACTGTAAAACCCTCAGTTTCATTAATATGTTTAATTAAATAAACGGTAAAATAATAAAAATATACATTCCTCCACAAAACTACGTCGCTGGCTAAATTATCGCTTGATCCAGGCGCATCATCGTTCCGAAATATAAGAAGTGAGCCTTATAACTTATTCTGGAAATTATTATAATTAATGATATAGTAAAAGTGTATGTTTATTCCTATGGAGATGCTTAATGGACGTGCATATTAAAATCGGAAGCGTTTCGACACGAAAATATGAGTCTTATGAGTAAGGGTTAGCCCCACGTCCCCACTCTTGAAGTACCGCTCCTAAAGCTCAAGACGAATATGCCTGCACACACAAAAATAAAATTGATATTACCGATGAAATGAAAACAGGTTTAACGAAATTCGTGAAACCTTTTGCGAAACTTCAAACGAAAAGCAATTAGAGGGGGTAGTTTACCCTTAAAATGTAGAAATTTAAAAACGTAATAATTTAAAAACGGGGGAGAATATTTTGAATCCGCGGAGACATGTTAAACACAGAAAACACGACGGTGATGGACAAATTAATGTTAGGGGTGGTTTACCCCCTTAAATTTGCTGTCTCGCTGAAACGCAAAAACGCGTCAACTTGAATTTTGATTCCCCTTCAAAACGATACCTGTTTTATTATAAGGAGTACAACTTTGCAGTGACCGTTTTTTTCAAAAGTTTAAGGCTTTATTATAAAAAAGTGGCTGCATATTTTTTAATCAAAATACTGCCCGTCGCTAGCTACGACCTCGGCCCATCTTTCAGGTAGCATTCAAATCCCGCGTCGATAAAAGTCTTGGTCCTTGGAGGCAATCCAGGAATCGACCCAATTTTTGACTTCTTCGTAAGTATCGAAGTGCTGGTCAGCCAAATCGTGTGCCATTGACCGGAACAAGTGATAGTCGGAAGGGGCAATGTCTGGAGAGTACGGCGGGTGGGATAAAACCTCCCATTTCAGCGTTTCCAAGTACTTTTTCACGACATTTGCAACATGGGGTCGGGCATTGTCATGCTGCAGTATCACCTTGTCATGTCTTTCGTTGAATTGTGGCCGTTTCTCTTTGAGTGCCTTACTCAAGCGCATCAACTGACGTCGGTAGAGTTCCCCTGTGATGGTTTCGGATGGTTTGAGCAGCTCATAGTACACAACGCCCAGCTGGTCCCATCAGATACACAGCATCACTTTGGATCCGTGAATATTCGGTTTGGGCGTCGATGACGGAATATGACCAGGCAGTCCCCATGATTTTCGGCGTTTAGGATTATCGTAGTGAACCCACTTTTCATCTCCAATCACAATCCGGTGCAAAAATCCCTTCCTTTGTTGTCTTTGGAGCAGTTGTTCACAGGTGAAAAATCGGCGCTCGATGTCTCTCGGCTTCAACTCATGCGGGACCCAGTTTCCTTGCTTTTGGATCATACCCATATCCCGGAGCCGTTTTGAAACTGCTTGCTGGGTTACTCCTAACGTCTCGGCGAGTTCCTCTTGAGTTTGACACGAATCCTGGTCCAGCAAGGTCTCCAATTCGGCGTCTTCAAAAACTTTCTGCCTTCCGCCACCATGCTTGTTCTCGACCTCAAAATCTCCACTTTTGAAGCGTTGAAACCACCGCCGACACGTTTTCTCACTAATAGAATCCTCCCCGTAAGCATCTACAAGCAAACGGTGGGCCTCAGCCGCAGATTTCTTGATGTTGAAGAAGTAAATCATAACCTCCCGTAAATGCTGAGAATTCGGTTCGTAGGTTGCCATGTTTGAGTGCCTATAACTTTATAATGCATACACGTATCCGTTAGCTTTTTTAAATTTTTTACATTGGCAGAGCCTCTAGTTTAAAATGCCACTTTTTTTATTGAGCTTGGGTCACTACTTCGGCCGCAGTGGCTCTCTAAGTAAAACGGTCACTGCAAAGTTGTACTCCTAATAATTTTCATATAACCCTCTTAAGCGTAGGGTGAAAAACGGCAAACGGAGGGATGGTTTACCCCTTAATTATATTTCTAATTAACACTCTTGTAGTGGATTTTTCATCGCTTAATTTTAGAGGAATTTTCGATTTTGTTTCATTCAGATCGGTGGACTGCTTGTGGGAGAAACTTTGAGGGGTGGTTTCATCCCCTAACACCGTTTTTCTGCCGATACAAAAAAAACATGTTTAATAGTTTGCAATGCTTTACCACATATATGAGTTTCAACGAAATCGAAAGCGGATACTTCAATGATGTTTCTCGTCAGAGGGGTAGTTACCCCTTAAGACGAATGTAACAATTGTAAAATATGATAACACATTGAATTGTAGCTTATAGAAATATTTAAAATCAGCGGATATACTTTAAACACAGAAAAAACGACCATAATAAATAAATTTATGTTAGGGGTGGTTTACCCCCTTAAATTTGCTGTGCCGCCAAAACGCAAAAACCCGTCAACTTTAATTTTAATTGCCCTTCAAAATGATACCTGTTTTATTAATTTGCATACAACCCTCTTAAGTGTGGGGTGAAAAAAGGCAAATTGAGGGGTGGTTTACCCCCTAATTTAATTCTTTCTCAACATTTTCATAGTGGATTTTTCATCGCTTTTCATTAGAAGAATTTTCGTTTTTGTTTCATTCAGATCGGTGGATTGCTTCTGGGTGAAATTGCAAAATCACCCCTCGACACGCCTTTCTTTGAGGGGCGGTTTCCCCCCTTAAATCCGTTTTTCTGCCGATAAAAAAAATACGTGTCTCAAAGTTTTCGATGCTCTATCACAGATATGAGTTTTAACAAAATCGGATGCGGACACCTAAGGGATGTTCCTTGTAAGTAACGTTTAAAGAATGCAAAATGGAAATACCCAAACAACCCAAACAAATATATCATCGTAAAGTTCTTTTATTATGCAATCAAAATATGTAATTCAAAAATTGTTCATAACGATTAATAATTATTTATACGGAAAAAAAATTTGCTGCTTCATAAATGTCCGGCCAAATTTCTAGAAGATATAATTCGCTTCGCTTTATTTACGTTATCAGTCGCAAAATCATGTAAACATTGAGAGCTCTGTTCTTTTTGCATTGTACGATCAATAACAGTCACTCAGTCAAGATGTTGAAACGCACGTTTTTCGATATACGTAAAGTGGTTATCAAGTTACACAATGAAGGAAAAGTTTGACTCGAAATAGCTAAAATTTCACATCAAACGCGAAAATCGACTGTTAACGATATAATAAATAAATTCAATATTACAGGTACTGTAGAACATAAATATTGTCCTGGGTGACCTAGGAAAACAACTAATCGTGTCGATAGAGTGATCAATTACTCATTAGTAAAAAATCAAAAGAAAGGCTGATGCAGACGTAAAAAAGAATACTGCAATTATCGCACATGAATTACGCGAAGAAAATTTGGCTGACATTAGCCAAAGTACTGTTTCACGTAGACTGACAGAAGTGGGACTTTTTGGATAGGTTGGTGTTAAAAAACCGCTCATTAGTAAAAAAAAAATAAGGAGGCCAGATTAGAATTCGCGAAAAAATACCAGAGCTGGACTGTTGAAGACAGGAAAAAAGTGCTGTTTTCAGACGAAACTAAAATTAATTTGTTTGGAAATGATGGAAGAAGGTACGTTCGACGACCACAAGGAACTAGAAATGATTCGCGATATGAAACACCAACTGTCAAACACGGCGGAGGTAGGTAGCATTATGCTATGGGGTGCATTATCTTGGAAAGGCGTCGGTCCAATCTTTAAAATTGAAGGCACTATCAACTCTGCTATGTATAGAGATATTATATTAAAAGAAATGCGGCCTTATGCCCGTCAAAATATGCCACGAGGATTGATTTTTCAGCAAGATAATGATTCAAAACATCGACCACAGCTCCTTCAGCAGGTTTTTAGCAAGAAAAATATTCGAGCCCGGGAAAAAAAAAGTTCATATCTGAATATATCTGAATCATATCTGTAGAATCAGATATGATCAGACAAGAAAAATGGCCATACCTGTTCATGTAGTGTTATGACAGATCGTGTATGCTTATATCTGAGCATGTATGATCATATCAGAGCCATTTGATAATTTTGAGAGCAGACCCGTTCATACCGCAGCAGGTCTGACCAGATCCAATCCCCAGGCACGATCTGATCTTGTTGGACCAGATCTGATTTTATTGGGCCAGATCTGATCATGTCAGGCAAATCTAATCTTATTGGACCAGATCTGTGTGTCCGTATAAGAATAAAATAACGTGGATTTCAGTGGACCTGGACATCTATGGACAATGCACCTGCCCATATGATAGAATCATAGTTTATCTGAACTATCAGACCAGGTATGACTCCGACTATATCAGAGCAAATCTGACCCTGTTGAGACAGATCAAATCTTGTTCGTGTAATCATGAAGATATAAAAATGTTTACACATATAGAGCGGGGTCATTAACACAACATCACTTGACATGTTAATAATTAATAATATTATAGTAACTCACATGATCGTATATAATACAGTCAAGTGAGGTGCCATAACTGATCGGATATCGTCTCATATCCTCATATATCGTTTCATATATTCAGATGTTTTCATGTCTGAACAACTGAACTGCATATAGATAAGGTATGAGTGTATAAGAGTTCGTATATTTTCCAGGTTTGCTATCGTAATTGGTGGGATAACATTTTATATGAACATGCCTGCTCATATATCACATCATATATGTTCAGATATGGTTTTACGCTGCCAACTCGCCTTAGTGCCTGATAAGTCCTTCTGCGAGTGGAAAGATTTTGGCACCTATGTTGGTTGTTTTAAACGAACCTTCTGGCAAATTTGGACCTCAAGTGGAACAAACTATGTTCAAAGCCGAAAATGTATGTCTATTGGCTTCGAAATCTGGAAAATTGACGATTAATCATTCCAAGCGATGGTTGCAAGAAGCATATATTCCCAATGCAGGTCCAAAATCGATAATAATTCTGGATTCTTGGAGCGGTCAATGTCCAACTGCATTTAAAAGAATGGATATGCACGGGAAAGATATTAAAGTTTTAACCATTCCAGCAGGTAAATGTATTGCAGAAGTTTCATTAGTTCTGTGGACCATTAGTTCACATGATAATTAGTCATTCTTGCAAATACAACGGGAATGATACAGGAATGGCTTCCGTGTATGGGAAAACTTCGCCAAACACTTTTCTGACACAGTAATATTGTACAATTACGACGTCAATCTGCACTTGAGAGACAATTGTCACATCCGGAAGGGATGAGAGCATAATATTTTCGTTTCCCTCTTTGTTGCCTACGCCTAGCGCAATAGCACGGGACGGGGGTAAAAAAGGGTAGTGCGTGGTAAAGAGTAGAATTAAGAAATTGACACGATATTTCGAAAATGAGGGATAATTCGACAGACTTGGTGTACGATTGATACTATGTTATTTATTATAAGATTACTAGACGGTTTGAAGCGATCGGGTCTACGATGAATGATACAAAAAGAAAAGGTGAAGTTAGCTTACATTGGTTGTATTTGACACTTGGTCGCTCGCTCGCGTAGATGTTTGTTGACGCTCGCGTTACAAGGGCCTTCGCTCTTGGCCTGGTGCGCTCGCTGGTATAATCGCTAGTAAGGTGCTCGCAGGATTTTACGCTGGTCGTGTGTATAATCGACGTGCTTACTACGACAGGCACTACGCGTGGATATAAATATGAACGGCGCGCGAGGTCGATGAATTGAGACTGATATTGAGGGAAAAATGAAGACTGGTCGTATGAAGATTAATTTGAGATATTCGTTTGGCTTCTGAATTACGGCTTGATATAAGGAGTGATTCGGTTGACGGCAATATTGGTTGACGGAAAATTGAGCTCTGAATTCGATGGATGTTGTCGGGAGACTGGGATTGAGACTTGATAGAAGAACTTGAGTGGATGGTAGTTGACGGGAGACTGCTTCGACCTTTTGCACACGGACCCTTCTTAGTTCGCATTCGATTTTTTAGAGTGAGTGGGAGACAATCTTTGGTTTCCCTTCTTAAAAATAATGGCCCTGGTGGAAGGGGCAATTTCGCTTTGTTAACGGAACGTGTATGAGGTGTGTAGTCGAAATTCGCGCTAAATCGTTCGCGATAGCGCGGCGACCGATTGATTCGGACGGCCCGGATGTTTTCATACTCCGCTCTGGTTACCAGGTCGAATCATGCAGACTTCTCTTGGTCCCCATGCGGTTGGCTAGCGTAAAGTTTTTGGAGTGAGTGCCTGTTTGATTTTTTGAGCTGCGGGTCTTCGCAGAATATTTGCCTGAGATCGTGTTCTTGTTGAAAGGCAATGTGATAGGAAAAGTCAATGACCGTGGCGGTGCTGCTATCGTGTATATATCGCTATGGCTTGAACATGCTCGCGGAACGTACGTAAGTTCCGTTTAATGCTATTACGCGTATTATTCTTAGATTTATACATTTAATACGCTTCTGACGGCAAATGAGGATATTGGGAATAACCGAGATGAAAAAAACATTTCTAAACATTTCTGAAAAAACATTTCAGACATTCGCTAGGATGTAACACAATACTGTTAAGTTGCAATCTCTTACACACAACCAGTTTTCTTTTCCACGGTTTAAAAGCCTTTTCAGATATGCGTGGTACAATAGCGGTTACGAAGAAGAAAGACCACCAAACTTCGAAAATTCGGTGGAATTTGACTTTTCACAAAATGCACTGACATGCGTTATATTCGGCGAAGTAGCTATTATCACTCGTGCATGGTGTAAGAAATCTCTTTGTTTCAAACACTTTTATCATGACCATCATTATTGTAATAAGTATAATTCATAGAAAACATAGAGTTGAAACGTTTCCCAAATAAGTAAGCGTATTTCGGCCAGTTGAGAGGTTATTGAAAAAACAAAGTTTTTAAGGGTTTGTTTACCCCTTAAGAGTGTCGTTCCACCAAAACGCGAAAATTTGTATCGACTATTTTGACTGATTGTATTTTCTTTGCAATCCATTTTCATTTCTACAAATTTTCGTCCATGTCGCTCGGTAAGAACTTTAACCGTTTACCGTTCGAGAGAGGAACTGTTGGGAGGGGGGGGGGGATTGTTCCAAATATGCAATTGCGTCATAACACGATCTTATATTGACGTGAATTTAGACCGGAATGCCAAAAGGCTAGCTAATTATACGATGATCTTGGCTAAAAAATGCCCATTTTCCATTTTCTACATGTATGCAAATTTACATCCCAATCGATGAAAAATTCTCCTGGATACAGTTGAAAATACTGCATTTTTGCAATAAAAAATGTGAAACTTGTTGCCATCTGCATCGTTCTCATCTCCAATGTATAGTACACGAAAAAATAAACATTGTTGCAACTTGAATTTTTTTCATATCTCGTACTGTTAAAACGTTGTCGACGAAAAACGAAAAACACCACAATTTTCGAGGGTGCGTTTGAACCCTTAAAAATCAGGTTCCGCACATATAATAAAATACGTGTCGGCTATTTTTACCCATTCTACAAGCATCCCAAATTTTCTCGGAATCGGAGAGATCGACCTCGCAACGTTTCCTTGTCAGTGTATAAGTTTTAAAAAACGCCAAGTAATACAAAATTCCATAAAATCCTTATCGCTTGTTTAACCATATAAAAAATTCTAATTTATCTCAAATATCTCAAACTATACTTTTCATTTAAGTTCAAAAAATGGTTTCATTATAGTTCTTTAACGCAAATGTACAAAAAAAGTGAAATCACTTTTATGAAAGTAAGTTTACTAGTTATGTTGCACACTAAATTGTTAGAGCTTACGAATAACATTTTTGAAAATATTCCATTTAAAAAAGTCATATTACTATTATAAGAAAGAATTTATATCACCATTAGAGAAAAGTATAAAGTAGGTAACACACGAGTACACTGGAAATTCTGTGCAACGACTTGGCGTGCATGGTTAGGAAAAAGCTCGGTAAGATACAGAATTTTCCGTTCCGACTGCCCGCGAAAATAATTTTTGCGTCGATATATGTATGTATGTATATATAAAATGTGTGCGTGCGTGCCTGCGTGCGTGCGTGCGTGCGTGCGTGCGTGCGTGCGTGCGTGCGTGCGTGCGTGCGTGCGTGTGTGTGTGTGTGTGCATGTGCGTGCGTGTGGAACACTCACAAGGATTAGGTCTCTGCGGTTCGTAACTACCGTAGTTACGCCGTAGTTCGTAACTACCGGCGTTACAAAGGCTGACATGTTTTTTTTCAAACGGAAACATAACTTTTTTTTATTGCCAAAAAATTTGTCAGCTGAAAACTAAAAACTTTTGTTGAAAAAATTTTTTGATAAAGTTCATAGTTTTCAAGTGAGAACACCATGCGTGCGTGCGTGCGTGCGTGCGTGCGTGCGTGCGTGCGTGTGTGTGTGTGTGCATGTGCGTGCGTGTGGAACACTCACAAGGATTAGGTCTCTGCGGTTCGTAACTACCGTAGTATTTTTTTACTCCAAACCCTCCTTGTAAGTGTATTGTGATCCCTTTCTGGAGATGTTCAAATATCTCTCCATTCATATTTAAACATGCCCGAACTCTTCTCGCGATTACGTTTTTTAATATCAAGATCTGAAAGGTAAGCGAAATTGAAGAAAACATGATTGGTACTACTGACATAGTCTGACTTTGCGGAGTTCTCTTACGCACTTTTATACTTTTGAGACATTACGTAGAAGGAAAATCATCATTTTTTGAAATTCAACCGTTCTTAAATCAGAGAAAAATTCTGAGATTGAGCAACAATGGCGGATTTCAGACCCAACGAAATTGTTGATATGCTCCTCATTTTAGGGAGATGTCGGGGCAATTACTTACGCGCCGAAAATTTGTATCGACGCGAATATCCTCATCGTCGTCACCCATCACGGCAGACAATCCGAACCATCGAACGGCGAGCCAGGGCAGGTCGGATGATCCGCCACCGTCGACGTTACCAAAACGTCAACGATTTTGGTGACTTGCATGAGGCTCGAAACATGGCTATTTTAGCCATAATAGCAATTGATCCTCATTTGAGTGTTCGAGCGATCTCGGAACGATTGAGGTTTGCCAGATCCACAGTGCACCGAGTATTAAGAGGTGCTAAACTTCACCCGTACCGGGTACAATTCCACCAAGACACTCCTAATCCTGATCCGTTGCGAAGGGTGGCGTTTTGTCGGTGGGCGTTGAGACAAATCGAGCGATCTAGAAACTTTTTTCGGTACGTTATGTTCATCGACGAATCCACATTTAACAGCCGCGGTCAAGTGAACCGTTGGAACTTCCGATACTGGTCCGATCAGAACCCACATTGGTTGAGACAGATCGATCACCAGCATCGATGGAGTTTAAACGTTTGGTGTGGTATTGTTGACGGGCAAATAATAGGTCCCCATTTCATCGAAGGAAGTGTGAACACTGTCCGTTACCTCGATTTTTTGGAAAATAAACTGCCCCTTTTGGTAGAAGATATGGATTTGGAAACACGTCAACAGATGTCGTTCCAGCAAGATGATGCACGTGCTCACTGGTTTCGTGTTGTTCGAAATCATCTGGATGCAACATTCGGTCAACGGTGGATTGGTCGCGACGGTCCTATAAATTGGCCTCCAAGGTCACCGGATCTTACATCTCCTGATTTTTTTTTGTGGGGGTACTTAAAAGATGCCGTTTACCGTCAAGCTCCAACAACACGGGAGAATATGAAGGAGCGGATAAGAGCTGCCTGCCGTGCAATCCCGAGAGATGTTCTTCTGCGCACAGTGGACGGTTTCGCGAGAAGAGTTCAGGCATGTTTAAACATGAATGGAGGGATATTTGAACATTTATAGAAAGGAATCAGAGTACACTTACAAGGAGGGTTTGGAGTAAAAAAATACTGCGGTAGTTACGAACCGCGGAGACCTAATCCTTGTGAGTGTTCCATACGCACGCACATGCACACACACACACACACACGCACACACACCCGACACATACACGCACGCGCGCCCACACACACACACACACACACAAAACGGCCCTTCTCAGGGCCAAGAATGCTAGACAGACAACCTCCTCGTGGTGTATTCTGGGTAACGCGAATGGTCTGCAACAGACTCAGCCATGCAACCTCCTACGCGTTGGCTAACGCAAATGCCGGTGGTAGGGACAATTAGACTAAATGTCTCACGGCAAGCCGCTCAATGTTGTATTTTCGAATGTATGACCACTTGAACAAAAAAAGAATCAAATTTTTTTGTTGAAAATTTTGTTTTTTTGTTTTCAAATTTGGACGATATTTCATGAGAAAATTTTGGAGGAAAATCGATGAAAAATAGTTTTTTTCCATTTTAATAGCGTTTGTGCCATTTTCAGGCCCAAAAACGTGTTTCTTTAAATCCTTGACGAACTTTGATCACGATGGGTAAAAAAACACACACACACACATACACACACACACACAAATCCTGGATACATCTGAAATAATTGAAAATGATGTTCTCACTTGAAAACTATGAACTTTATCAAAAATTTTTTTCAACAAAATTTTTAGTTTTCAGCTGACAAATTTTTTGGCAATAAAAAAAGTTATGTTTCCGTTTGAAAAAAACATGTCAGCCTTTGTAACGCCGCCATTTTGAATTTTGGCTCCTCAAATAAATTTTTTTCAAACGTCCCCCTTCAATCCCTAGAAGTTTTGTTCCACACAATATTTCATCCGAGCAATATTTTTCGAGAAAATTCAGGTGTAAGATTAAAATGGGACACCCTGTATAAGTGGAACCAGTTGGATGGTCGAGTGGTTAGCGTACTTGCCTTCTAAACCAGCACATCGTGAACTTGCAGGTTCGAATCCCAGCCTCGTGCTTTCGGAAAAAAATTACGGGCATGACGCGTAGCCCTCAGTCATACGCGGGCGTCGCACACACGAACCGGTACGTGTGATCGATTGTATTAATTGAAATGATTTATTTTGCCCTCTTTTTATTCCCGTCTGCCCAGCTATCGTTAATGCAGAACCCTATTTAGCCGGTCACAACACCGCAATAGCGGGCCTCGTTTATGCTAACGAAGGAGCAATATAAACATACACATGGGTACACATGGAGTCCGTCTGCGAGTTTCTTAATTTCATATAAGCAAGTGAAAGAAATGAGCACATTGTTGAATATTTATTTAACTTACTCTGTATCTATTTGCATTTCTTCCTCTGTCGCTGTTTCTCAGACAGATTCCGCGCGAGCGCCACGGCTAATATACGCGTGTTAGGATCAAAATAAATAATCCACACCTAAAGTTGAAACGACGTGAACCTTTGTTCAGTAAATTTTTGGCTCTAATAAGAGCCGTTTGTTTTCGTTTTTCACATCCACGCCAATTACCGTGTTTGGTTCTTCGAGCTGTCAAAGCGACTGTATTTTAAATCTTAGCTTTCCTGGAGTCATGTATGGTTAGTTAACAAACTAAATAACCTTAGAAATGATAAATAGGGCAACATTTTTTTTTTATTCAGATGGCTAATTTTAAGAATTTTCCACCTCGCTGCCTTTGAAGGTCGATTGTAGCCAAAGCAGCGCTATTAAGTACTACTTTTTTTTTTAATGATAATGAAAGCTGAGAGTCTGGAATATTCTTGCGGCCTAATTAGGAACCATCAAGTCACGTGTTAAGATTTTAAATTTAAGGGGTTACCCCCACTTGCGACTTTGAAAAAATCGATTTTTTTTATTGCATTTTTTTGAAGTATAAGTATCTGAGAATATGTCCTGAAAATTTCAAGTCGATCCGAACAAAATTGACTGAGATATGAGCGTTGAAAGAGAAGAATCCGTTGTGTAAACGACCGGCTAGTCTGCCGTCTGGCGCGCTCGACCCTGCGACCCCTGAAAAAATCGTTTTTTTTTATTGCATTTTTTTGAAGTATGAGTATCTGAGAATATGTCCTGAAAATTTCAAGTCGATCCGAACAAAATTGACTGAGATATGAGCGTTGAAAGAGAAGAATCCGTTGTGTAAACGACCGGCTAGTCTGCCGTCTGGCGCGCTCGACCCTGCGACCCCTGAAAAAATCGTTTTTTTTTATTGCATTTTTTTGAAGTATAAGTATCTGAGAATATGTCTTGAAAATTTCAAGTCGATCCGAACAAAATTGACTGAGATATGAGCGTTGAAAGAGAAGAATCCGTTGTGTAAACGACCGGCTAGTCTGCCATCTGACGCGCCGTCTGGCGCGTTTTTCTCAAAATGGCATTTCTGAAGTCGGTGACCAAGATTACTCGAACACTAATGAACCGATCTTCTTGAAATTTTGCAGGTTTATTTAATACATAAAAATGTAGTATTTAATCGTTCGATTTTTTTTTTCGAAAAAAATGGCCGTTTTATAGCCAAAAAACGGCCGTTTTTTTCGTTAAAATCGAACCATTAACTTTGACTGTCCGCCATTTTGTGAAAAATGAATATTTTTTAAAATCCTTCGATTAAGGCATTACCCCTACTTGTAGCGCAAAAAAGGCCTTTTTCATGAATTTTTTTAAAGACAACTACAAAACTTTTTTAATCGATCAATATACCATCTTCAAGAACACATCTTGAAGAACTTTCAGTAATTTTTTTATTGAAAAATATTACATTGTTTAGTGGCAAATGGCCGTCAATGAAATAATGTTTTTATATACACGGTTTGCGGTGACCAACATTGCGACGAAGTGGATCATCTGAAAAAAAAATGCGGATGGATTTAGTCAAATATAAGTATAAACTAGTCTTTAATCGAAGGATTTTTAAAAAAATTCATTTTTCACAAAATGGCGGACAGTCAAAGTTAATGGTTCGATTTTAACGAAAAAACGGCCGTTTTTTGGCTATAAAACGGCCATTTTTTTCGAAAAAAAAAATCGAACGGTTAAAGACTACATTTTTATGTATTAAATAAGCCTGCAAAATTTCAAGAAGATCGGTTCATTAGTGTTCGAGTAATCTTGGTCACCGACTTCAGAAATGCCATTTTGAGAAAAACGCGTTTAAAGTTTCAATTTCAGTTTACACGAAGAAAATATTTTTTTTTGTAAACTTACATAGAGTCATCTATTCCGGGCATCAAAAAAAAAACTGCACTTCAAAAAAATGCAATAAAAAAATCGATTTTTTCAAAATCGCAAGTGGGGGTAACCCCTTAAAGAATAGTTTATACTTATATTTGACGAAATCCATCCGCATTTTTTTTTCAGACGATCCACTTCGCCGCAATGTTGGTCACCGCAAACCGTGTACCAGGTGTGTAAGTATGAAACCGGAATTTGCCCATAGGTGGCGCTAAATGTCGATGCAGTTACCGACACATCACGTCAGCGGTGTCTTGTTATTGTATTGATATCCGACAAAGATTTCCAACTCACAATAACACGAGTTTCATTCAGTAGCATTAGTTTATTAGAGATAAACATGTCGAGTTTTGTGCCAACAAATTACGATTTGCGGACAGCACTACTTTTTTGTTTTCATCTGAAGAAAACCGCAGCCGAATCGCATCGAATGCTTGTGGAGGTGTTTGGTGAGCATGCTCTCGGTAAAACACAGTGTTTCGAGTGGTTCAAACCGTTCAAAAGTGGCGATTTTGACGTGAGGAACGAAGAACGTGGAAGACCACCGAAAAAGTTTGAAGACGCTGGCCTGCAAGCCTTGTTGGACGAAGACGACGCTCAAACACAACAACAACTGGCGGATCAGTTAAAGGTGACCCGAGAAGCCATCTCCAGTTATTTGTATCATATCATTACAATAAACGTGTTTTTTCTATACAAAAATTCCGGTTTCATACTTACACACCTGGTATATAAAAACATTATTTCATTGACGGCCATTTGCCACTAAACAATGTAATATTTTTCAATTAAAAAGTTACTGAAAGTTCTTCAAGATGTGTTCTTTAAGATGGTATATTGATCGATTAAAAAAGTTTTGTAGTTTTCTTTAAAAAAATTCATGAAAAAGGCCTTTTTTGCGCTACAAGTGGGGGTAACGCCTTAAAGTTTAAAATTTAAGTCATAATTTACCGAACGTAAATTTTTCACTTTAGACCAACATTTTCATAACTTTCATCACAGTTAGAAAGCTGATTATTTTATGCATAAAAGTACTACTTATGAAGATTCAGTTGCAAAAAAAATCTCGACAAAGTCTTCTACTTTTTTTTAGATTTTTTTTTATTGTGATATTTTATTGATACAGGTTGGCAACTGTGAGGTTCTAACGGCCTCGCGCGGAGATTTCGCAACCGAGACAACCATGATGTTTAAGTTTCCCAGGTCCTCTTAGAAAAAAAACAGTGTATTTGTGTGATGACTGGTATTTGTCCAAACAAAATTAGCATACTCATTGTCTTTCTTTCATTCCTCATTTCTCCTCAATGATACTTATCGTCTCTCGCATACTTTCTTACTTTTGCGCATTCATTCGCTTTTCCGGCCATCCTCTCTCATCGACTCTTACAAGGAATATCACTTTAGTTTCCACCTCCGATTTTATTGATACTTATCCACATAGTAAAGCTTAGAAAATTATTAGATCTGTATTTTTTCTCTTATCGGCGGAGGATGAAAGAGCGACGAATAGGTGATGGTACCTGAAAAAACAATTGACGCTCTTTCGCTTGCGTTTCGCGCGACTTGACATACGCTCTGAACCTGCGCACCGAAGATGACGGAAAGCATTAGTAGACGATACACGAAACGTCAAATCGCCCGCGCAAGTGATACAGATGCCTCTCTGCCTTGGCTGTCGTCTGCTACGTTCCCCGTGCTCAGATTCGAGGGCAGAGTGGCGTCGTCGATCATGGCGAACTGTAGCCCTACAAGAAAACATCGAACGCCCAAATTCTAATGCTTCGTATTCAAAAACTATTTGAAGACAACAAAAAAGCCTTGACAATTACATTCGGGGTACCCCTCTAAACTCGCCAGTTCAGAGTGCGTCACCTATTATGAATCACCCTATATATGCATATATATAAACACACACACGCGCGCGCGCATTTTATTATTTTTATCAACTCGAAAATTAGTTTCCTCAAATTATGTTGACGAACTAAAAGAACATCAATATAATCGACATTGTCGAAGGAATTTTTATGGAATAAATTAATCATCCAAGGCTTCAGAATAAACCTTATGTATACTATGATCATGGGCTCGGGGGTATTCGAGAGGATATGACGCTGAAGCCGAGGAGAATCGTCACGTCGTCGAGGGTCTCCGGTTTGTTGGGTAGTCTCATGGAGCGAGGGCATTGATTCTCGTTGATCAGTTCAACTGCGGCTAGCAGGACGAGTGGCTCGTAGCTGCTTTTCAATATCAGCTGAGAATTACCGAGAGTTACGTTGGGATTCGTCGTCATCGTGGCTCTCTATCTGTAATTTTTCCAGACATGAATAGAGGCTCTTCGCTCTTCTGACTGATTCGTCGACCGTTATCAATGTCTTTTCTATCTTCAGGCGCAGCATGTTGAGCTTTGCCATGTGCTCGGCGACGTCGATCGCAGCTTGCCGAGCATCGTCGGTCATCAGGTCGTGTGATTTTTGTAACTCATATTTCTCACAAGTTTATCAAGCATCGTCTGGGCCATGTCGTACTTAGCCTTTTTCTTTGAACCTCCGAGACTCCGAGCTTGCCGATGCTGCAGGTCCCCGTGAACTGCGGCACGTGGGCCTACCCCATCTTTAGCGAATGTTGGTAGTTTCCCGGGAAAAAAGTTCATATCCGAATATATCTAAATCATATCTGTAGAACCAAATATGATCAGACAAGAAAAATGGCCATGTCTGTTCATGTAGTGTCATCACAGATCATGTATGCTTATATCTGAGCATGTATGATCATATCAGAGCATTTTGATAATTTGGAGAGCAGACCCGTCCATATCGCAGCAGGTCTGACCAGATCCAATCCCCAGGCAAGATCTGATCTTGTTGGACCAGATCTGATTTTATTGGGCCAGATCTGATCATATCAGGCACATCTAATCTTATTGGACTAGATCTGTCTGTCCGTATAAAAATAAAATACCGTGGATCCCAGTAGACCTGGACATCTATGAACAATAGCCCATATGATAGAATCATAGTTTATCTGAACTATCAGACCAGGTATGACTCCGACTATATCAGAGCAAATCTTACCCTGTTGAGACAGATCAAATCTTGTTAGTGCAGTCATGAAGATATTAAAATGTTTTCATATATAGAGCGGGGTTATTAACACGTCATCACTTGACGTGTTAATAATTAACAATATTATAATAACTCACATGATCACATATAATACAGTCAGGTGAGGTGCCATATCTGATCGGATATCGTCTCATATCCTCATATATCGTTTCATATATTTCGATGTTTTCATGTGTGAACAACTGAACTGCATATACGATAAGGTATGAGTGTATAAGACTTCGTATATTTTCCAGGTTTGGTATCGTATCTGATGGGATAAAATTTTATATGAACGTGCCTGCTCATATAACACATCATACATGCTCAGATATGGTTTCACGCTGCCAACTCACCTTGGTACCTGACCAGATAAAAACATATCTGAGATCTATATAGCAGAGTCTGGTACCATATTTGATCGGATATGGTCTTATACGAACAGATACGTTCACATATCACATCATGTATGTTCAGATACGAATTTACGGTACCAACTCGCCTTGGTACTTAGCCGGAAATAAACAGATATGACTTAATACATGGTCAGGCCAGATACTATATTTGATCAGATATGATCTTATATATGCATATGTGATGTGGAATATGATCAGACCTAATCATATATGATACTGTAAAATGTTAGATGCAAATATATCTGATACATATATGACAATATCTGAAACATCCTGCAATGGTCGCGAATGATTCTTCAATTAATGAGACTACGAGGATCCTTTTATCTGACAATGTTGAAGACACTGATATTTTTTCTTCATCTTCATTTTCCAGTACGTATTTTTTTCTTACCTGTATTCGATGGCAGAAAATTTCATATTTTTTGCCTTTATTTTCTCCGTCATTACGTAACTCAATGATTGCCCTCCGATCCATAATTTCAGAGAATGTTCTGTGGTCTGAACCTGCGATGCAAAGGACCTTCGTCAAATTTATTTTTGGCTCT
>OX101783.1:58404799-58474822 GCA_944452715.1 Ophion slaviceki | reverse complement strand
ATGTCTCTTTCTCACGGAATGCAACATTGAATCCGATGGCGGAAATTCTATCGTACGTAGTGTTCGTTCTTTCAGTTTCTTTGGTCGTTTTGTCATTCCGAAAATGCAGAAACATCTATCACAATCTTTTGAGGAGGGACAACTGTAAATTTAGCTGGGGGTCATCAAGGGTGAGCACGGCTGTGAAAATTAATTTTACTCGAAAGAAAGAAATATCTCACGGCTGTATAATTTTACTGACCTATCCATGACGTTTTTTCAGTTAGTGACTGCGAAGAAAACATTAGATGATGAGTAGATAAAAAAGGCGATTATCTTTTGGCCATTATTTACATTATTGCACCCTTTTTCGGTATTCTTCGTTATTCATTAATTACGGTTATAATATTTGCGCTGTCAATATAAACTGGTCCACTGGGCCAGTTGTACTTGTGTAATTTCTGAATTTTTGTATAGTCTACATACGTTACAACACACAACTTTGGATTATTGAAAAATTGGCGAATTAACGAATGTAAATATCATTATCGGATTAATGACTTAATTTCGTTCGCATTAACATCGACAATCGCATAGAATAACATATCATCAAATTGTATTTGCTCGATCATTTATTCAGGCTAGTGTGGCCACCGTTGGCTAGTGTTGGCCAGGTCATCGCGAGATACCGACTTGAGGATTTTTTTTTCTTTCGCAACGCAATCTTCAACTCAAGTTGCTTAGCCAGCCATGAGCCAATCGCTCGGTGGAAATACACGTAGTGTAGTTATAACTTCACTGTGTCATTTGTGACCTAGACCGGATGGGCAGTGACTAGCCAAGGGGTACACAGCCGCAGCTAGCTAGTGTTGGCTAGGTCGTAGCGAAATATCCACTTGAGATTTTTTCCCATTTTCAACGCCTTCTGTAACTCCAGTTGGCTAGCTAGTCATGATTAATTTACTTTATAGAACTACAAGTCACATAACCTCACTTTATCATTTGTGACCAAGATCGACTGCGCAGAGATTGGCCAAGGGGTGCATAGGCGCAGTTAGCTAGTGGTAGACTAGATATAGGTACACTTGAATTTTTTTTTCATTTCCAATGCTATCTGGAAGTCACGTTAGCTAGCCAGCCATGAGTCATTTACTAGATGATAGTACGTGTAAGTCACATATCCTTACTTTGTCGTTCGTAACCGTAGTTGACTAGTCCAGTAAAGCCTAGTTACTAACAAGAAAAGGTCGGGCGATCGACCTCTCCGATTTTGATTAAATTTGGCATGCTTGTAGAATGGGTAAAAATAGGCCACTCGTATTTTTTTTATATCTGCGCAACCTGATTTTTAAGGGGTGAAACTCACCCTCGAAAATAGGGGTATTTTCGTTTTTCGTCGATAACGTTATCGTCCTCGTCTCAAATGTACACGAAAAAATAAACATTGTTACAATTTGAAATTTTTCATATCTCGTACCATTAAAATGTTATCGACGAAAACGCAATAATTTTAGAGGGTGCGTTTCAACCCTTAGAAATCGGGTTTCGCAGATATGAAAAAATAAGTGTCTCCTGTTTTCACCCATTCTACAAGCATGCCAAATTTCATTGAAATCGGAAAGATCGACTTCGTAGCCTTTCCTTGTAAGTAGCATTTTTAATGTAACGCAGCGGCATGTATAGTGAATATCGATTGGTCAGTGAACAGACAAGGGCTCGATAATTAAACATTCACAATATTTCTAACTCAGAGCGAGACAGCGATTGCCAGTTCATATAAGCTCGATTGAGCGAGCCAGTTACTAGGTCGTAACTCAAACAGGCTAGCACAACTTCTACTCGGGCGGTCACATTTTGGGAACATGACATTTCTGTGCCACGTTCCGAAAGCATTTTCCCAGTATGAGGTTTCTGAATTCTAACAACCCGTCCACAAGATTAAGCCCACAAATCGTCCGTCTCAAAAATAGTGGAACACCGGACCGCGAAAAGAAGCCGCGAAAAGAAGCCGCGAATGCTTTCGCGCCTGCATAGAATGCCTCTCTGTAGTCCAGCTCACCACCGATGTCTGTGCGCTCCATCCTCTTATTCACCTGCATTTATGGCCTTGCCTTCCAATTTCAGCTTATTCTACTTCCCAACTCTTCGGATAGTCTACGTGTGCCACGTGCAACCAGCCCACAGTGGAGAACGGTACGTAGTGAGAGGGCTACGAGCTGAGGCAACGAAGAGGGACTCCTTCGTGTTTGCCAGCCATTCTTCTCTCTCGCTCTCGTCGAGGGTGAAACAGCGGACAAACTCATCCCCGTGGCATCTTCTCGAGAACGGGTGAAAACCGGCGGTTCGGTGGTTTGGAAAGACAGCCGCAGAAACTTGGAAATTTATGAGTCCGGAGAGTGGTGTAGTGAGGGTTTCTCATCGCGTTCTCGTGTAAGTCGTGCCTGAGTGCGTCGAGTTATCGAAGTATCTATGAACACTCGTTGGGGGTTGATGCCACGTCCTCTTCGAGCTAGCGAGATACTTCGGGGCAGCTGGCACACGCTTTGCCATTCTCTCTCTTCGATAAATTTATCAAAAGTCGCGACTCGATCCTACTGTCAAAACAATGCCAAACAATTCCTCGCAAACCCAAATGAACCCAAACGAACCTAGGCAATCCCTGGCAAACACTAACACACCGAAACAAACCCGAAGAAAACCCAAAAAATCCTATCAAACACCAACACATTCGAGCAAACCGAAACAAACACCATCAGACCCCAACACACCTAAAAAAACCACCGTCGATCCGCCGAGACTTCTTCGTTTTTTTTTTTTCGTCGGTTTGGCTCTGCGTATCGTTTTCGTGCCCTCGCGGGAATAGCCAAGTGTACACGGGACGCCCGAACCTAAAGCTCCCCTGGTGTAAATAAAAGTAAATTAAACGTGGAAGTCGGAGACTGGGTTAGAAACAACCAATTATTGGCTCCCTGAAATTTGTGCCGACGGGTTTATGGCGGCAGTGACGAGCGCTGTAAAAAATGTTTGCATACTGCGTTCGAGGACACTGAATCTGGTGGAAATCGATAAAGACTTGCGTTAGGACGGGTATTGTATTTTCAGGGTGACATAAAGGGTTAGACGGTTGGACAAGGTAGACTTTTTTTTGTAAAATATTGGTGTGATGTGTTAAGAATTAAATAGAAAAGTTTTGAAACAGCATTCGAAGTATTTATGATGGTATAGCCTGTGAAGATGATTCGTCTCAAGGTTGGCATGCACCGTAGGTGTAGTTCGGCGAAACGACGCTTGCAGGCTGCTACTCTAGGAAAGCTATTGATTTAGTAATGAAAAGTAGTTAGTGTCAACGATACACATTCCGGAAAAAATAAACAGCTATTGAAGAATATTGCGACTGTCGGGTAAGTTGCTGAAATCATTGAATTTTCCTTTATCAAAACTTCATAGGCGTTTTTCTCGAAATCGTATTTTTTAAAATTGGCCTAAGCAATAACTAAAAAAATTATTGATCGATCCTGTTCAACTTTTACACACATATTGATAAACATATTACTTTGTACTTCAACCTATAGGTGTGGAAAATCATTTGCAAAAAGTGTTTTTTGATTCGGAATAAGTTAAAAATTTTGTGTAGAAATCAAACTACACTCAGCAAAAAAATGAAAGCAGCAGAACATTTTCAACATTTTCTCAGTGATTTTTGAAAGGCCCTAACATCGTGCAAAATGGTCGTATCGGGCAAATTGGCATTTTGAGGCTTGAAATCTTTAGTTTAAAAATCTCGCGGAGAATTTTTTTTGCTCTCATCAGGCTTTCATCACGCCTTCATCACGCTCAGCGTTGTCAAGAAATAGCGCGAATAAAAAATTTCGGTCCGTTTTTTTTTTTCAAATCGTCCAAGGCTCAAAAAAATGTTTCCTGTCTGAATCGATGACAGGGTCTTTTAGCCTGATTCTTTAGCTTCAATTGGGTATTTTTTGCTCACTGTACGACCATTTGTCGCTGAGATATCGCCGATTGATTGAAAAGTCAGCTTTTTTCTATGATCATTGATATCTGATGAACTAATGATCATACAGCGAATGGAAGGTGGGTTTCGGAAACTTGAATAAATCTTCTATAAGGTACTTTAGGTATTTTAGAAGATTTTTAAAAATTTCTATATGGATTTGAAAAAGTACAAAAAATGACTTTCTCTTCCGTTTTGGAAAATCTACCACAACTTTGCAAATATTGCGAAAATGACTAATGTTTCCAGGTTTTTTTGAGCTCAATACATGCCCTGTCAATTCGTTCATCGATCAGTTAAACCGTTTTTTACCCGAATCCTCAAAGTTTTATCAAAAATTGAACGAGCACTTTTATTGCTCCTGAAACGTCAATTGACGATGATTAAATGAAAAAAAAAATCGTTTTATTTTCTTACCATTTTGCATTAACTACTCATAAAATCCCCTAAAAAAATGAATTATGAAAAAAAAATCCGTAATTTTTCTTACAATTTCTCATTAACCATTCATCAAATGTCGAGAAAGAAAAATATTCGGTGCGACAAATGGCTTTTGCCGAGCACGTCGAATTATTGCTCGATCGTCCCGAGGGGTCACTACACGGTGCCGACCTTGTCCCGATCGACGACCATGTCGTCGACACAACAGATGACGAAACGTGCAACATGTCACCTACAACTCGATATGAATAAATCTCCTCAACGAGAGTCACCAGCCGAGTTTTAAAAAAACTGTTTTATTTTGTGTCAAAATTTGATAGTTTTGAGAAAAAATGTTTATTTCAAATGCGTGAGAGCTTTCGAAAAAGTGATTGAAAAATCGTATAGCGATGCGAGTAAAAACGTGTATGAAGATTCGCGTGGGGGTATCAACTCAATTTGATGCAATTAATTTTAACTCGACACTGAACACTGACCAAATTTGATTCGCGTTATTTCTTATAACAGCGCTGAGCGTGGGGCTAAAAAAAAGTTCTCCGCAAGATTCTTAAACTAGAGATTCAAGCTTCAAAATCTTAAACTAGAGATTTCAAGCTTCAAAATTTGCACGAAGTTACGGCCTTTCAAAAATCACTGAAAAAATATTGAACATTTTTTGCTCCTTTCATTTTTTTGCTGAGCGTATTTTCTGAAAGCCTACCATGTCTTCAACTTTCTTTTATGTCTCGCTTTTTTTTTATTACGCACACCGTATGAATAATAACCCATGAATACTTCGTTCAATATGCAGTCGAATTTCGGTACTTGAGGATATTTTCTTTGGCAACACAGTTGCGCAGTACAATCCAAGAAGAGTTCATTGATTCGTAACATGTTTTGCAATATCATTCCACATCAATCATCTTCGTTTAAACACTCCCTCCAATGAATATCAAGAAAATCTTTCTCTTCCGCATTCGTTGCGATGACATTGGTTTTTCCCCGTTTGATGGGATGACGTTGCACTTACGTTGGACATGAAAAATGTTGGTTCATTTTATCACTGAATACCCGAAAGTTGCACTGGCAATTTACGACCCGACATTCATGGCATGGGCGATCAATACGCGATACTATGATGATTCGATTCACCATTTTTTTTACAGCAGCTTCGTACACTGGCGCGGAATATTGTGTGAAAAAAGTACATATGTCATTCCAGATTATGTTGAGCAATTTCGCGTCAAATCTGTTTAAAAAATTGTGGGCAATGAATTTAACAGCTGTTTTCAAGTCTGCCATCATTCCAAGCAAGAAAAAAACGAACGGTTCCAGGTCCGAGTCGAAGAACAGCAAGTCGGATGCAGAAGTGATGAATGATGGCGAATGGAAATATCACAGCATAGGTAATCGAATCAGACGGTACTGCCCGCCTACCTGGAAAAAATCCATAGTTTCGTTAATGTAAATGAAATACCCTACGGATGTCTTCCTCTCGATAAAACGGCAGTGCGTAAAGCTGGAAAGAGTACGAGTTTTATTAGAATCCATTTTACGATAAACCCAAAGATGGCAGATATTCGGATGGGAAGATTCAAATGAATGGCTATATAGCAGCTGCAATTTTTCATGTCTTCATCGTGTTGTCTCCAGGGAACTCTCAAATGAAGGACTTTCTCGCATACGCGAGGGTCATCCGCTGTATCTGCCACTCAAGCTCGACTCGTCGTTTTCTTCCACAAGAGAAACTCTTCTCCATCCTATTCCATTTTCCTTCATCATTCGTCTCCCGCCCGTCTGTTGCAGAGTTGCCATCTTCCCACATATACAATGCGGATGCATTGTATATCGTCCGTTGCTATATCTCACTCTCGCCATCCCAAAAGAGGTCACGCGGCACACGATCAGGGGAGGGGAACTATTTATCAACGTGTATTCGCTCCAGCTCGGAATAAGGCCTCCGTGTAATCCACGGGGAGGATCACGCTGCAGCCTCCGCTATTCCAACTCGTGGCCACGTCCATTGTTTGGGTTGACTGGAAGTCGCGGGCGATATGTCGTCTTCCTATTTACCGCTGCATTGTGTTTTCGGATGCCAATATGCGAAATTCTGGATGCTATCCGGTCTCATTTCGTGCCGCTGTTGAAGACCAGGAGATTCCGAAGATGAAGAAGAGCAGCCGAAAAAACAAAAGTTGATTACAGATCCTCTCAGTGTGCTATGAGGCTCTTACCATTGCCAGGCAGTGGTGACGTGTGCCAAAAAACGCTGTCTATTATCGAATATCATCTTGAAAAGAACATATATGAAGATTGCGTTTTCCAATGGCAAGAAAAAAGTGGTATCTGAGTGCATTTAGAATGAGGACATGTTTTGGATCAGGTGGATCGGATGGTTGGGGTTATTGCCTAGGCTTCTCACTTAGGTAAGGTATCTAAGAAGAGGTACCTCCTTACAATTTCTCCACTCTATTCAGGCTTTGTTGTCGTATCCTCTCATTTTCTTCTTGCCAGTACATTCCTCGGAACATCCCTTCTCTGCTGCCTCTAATCTCACCAGAATCCCAAAATTAGCTGTGCCAGGAAAACACGTTTCAGCATTTTTGGCCAATAGAGACTGCGGGGAAGAGCAAAATGCGGTGGAGTTCCATCTGACGCAAGGGACGATTAACGGGCGCAAATGGCCAAAAAGAGTTCCATCTGACACATGGGACGATTAACGGGCGCAAATGGCCAAAAAGAGGAATCGATATGCGTGGGATCCAGTCGTATTTTAATCGGCTTCCCCCGCATTAAAGCCGCGTAGATTCGATACATCATCTCCGAATAAACGTATGTTGGATGTATAAGCGTGCGCATGTTACGAACGATTTATTTCTTGCACCATCTCTCTTCCGGAGCCTTTTGGGGTCACGAAAAGGATTTATGACGAACTGAGGTAGCTCGGAAGGGATCGAATTGTCATCGAAGGCACAAATCATATCCTTGTTGTGATTCAAGATCCTATTGTAGTGTGAAGAATGTCTCCTTAGTGGATTTACTTTTTCAAAGACGAATCATGGGTTCGATCCGGAATGAACTCACATCAGTCGAACCCAAACCCGCTAACTCAGATAGGCAGCAGAATCAACGTAAAGAATTTTTTCATTCCCAACTCTGAAGAACCAGAGTCTTTAGACACATGTGGACCCTCAGTGAGCGAGGATACTATTTTTGCCGTCGTGAATAAAGAAAAAAAGACTGCAAGCGATTCCAGCCACCATTGACCACCAGCAAGGCAACGGAAACGAAGTACCAAGCACCGTTTTAAATTCGACGCGCTCCTCCAGGTTCATGCATTCGGGATTATAGTTCCTCCAACGTTTGATCACGGCACAGATGGGGCAGTGGTGCTGAACATAGAGTCTCGCATTGCTGCGGGAAAGAAGCTGATTTTTCTTTGCCACGTTGCATGGGCACCCCTGAGGTAATCTAGACTCTATTGCCACTATCAGGAGCGACGATCAGGGACCCGCTTGTTTCGCTTTGAGCCAACCAGGTCAACCGACTCAAGTGTCAACACGCCTTCCAGTTACTATCCTTACGACGAGCCCGTTTAGGATGAGCTTCGACACTTCGTCTCTTTTAGCTACTATCACGTATGCGCCCGTTCCTTCATTCCTCCACCCGTTGTATCCTCCATGTTCCCGGGCAATCAGATCATCATTTCCACCTGCCTGGAGGAGATCGGACCAGCGCGTCTACGCACACCAAAACAGTCGTGCAAACGCGCCTTAAAGATAGTGATCAGCTCAGGAATCAAATGAGATCACCTACAACTCTGGTTGAAAATAGTTTCGAGCTCGTATTTTATTTGCCATATCCTAACCTCACAATGTAATGTAATTTGTTAGTAGATGTGGGATGAAAGTGGGATGAGAGAATGGTATCTGTTGGGAGCCTTTATATCGAAGTTACTCCCAAAAGGGTCTGTAAGTGCCTTTTCCACCCAGGTTGTAAAAATTACCTCCACAGTATTTATGCAGGTATGGAAAATGGAGCCTGAAATCCCATCATTCCGCGATGTCAGCAGGAACAAAGTATCCGCAAATCGCGAATGCCATTTCTGCCGATGTTGACTAAAGAATCTTGAGACCGCATATGGTATGTTCTTTGACGACGTGAGCGCCAAAGAATCTAATTTAAGATTCTGAGAATGTCGAGAGTATTGAAAGTGCCGAGGTAGGATTTACGTTACGACTGGTACACGTATTTTCAGAGATGAAATACCTACGTCTTCAACGAACTTAGCTTCAATCATCCTCTGCACTGGGCTTTGGGGAAGAAAGCAATGACCTGAGAGGCGTGTGCGAGGTTTCCGATGCATTGAGTTCACACCTAACTCGGTGCGGTAGGATAAAGGAACACCAAGGAAGTCTCTTTTATCCAGTTGTGATCTTTCAAGAGGGCTTTAAACATCCGAAGGGAAACCAATCTTTCCGGAGCTGCAGCACTTCATGTGTTGTTCTGTTTTGGACCCCAATGATGTCTTGATCATCTTTCCGCCTATTGTTTTCTTCTCTGTCCTGTATGAACGAAGCTGCCAGAGCAATACTAATTTTACTCAGTGAATCAATCGATCAGAAAAAACACGATTTTTCCGCGGGTAGACGATTCGTGTCCTTTCCCAGCTAATTGTTAGGGTTTGTCTGGGTTTGTTGCAGTTGTCGTCGCTGACAGAAAAAGCTACAGACTTTTGTTGTGCAATTCAGAAGTTGAATACTTTGCACCAACAGTTTTCCAATTGGACGAGGTTTCAATTGATTTGTCGAAAATAGCCCGATATGTTTGCAAACGAGTAGTCAAAAAGTCTATAGAATCTTTAATGACCAGGCAAAGGGGACGCACCCGCTTTTTTCCAATCAGAAGTCAAATCTGCCAAAAAAATTTCATCTTATACGTCTTTTTAGCCGTGAGTATGAGAAGCGGATGTATACAGTGCGCGAGACTGAGCTGAATGTACCAGGTATGGCTTGTCGTATTTGCAATCTCTCTTTGTGATGATGGTACCTCGCTCCATTTTCTCATTCGTTTCAACTATAGATCCAACGAGACGGCGGTCTGGCCTCGTGCTCTTTACAACGAATAACTACCAGCCTTCCATCCCTTCGGTCCTGTGTCCCAACCCCGGCAACGGCTTAAAAGAAAATGGGACTAGCATTTTAATGAGATACTCAAGAGTATCATCATGAGAGCGGCAAATAGATTCGCTGATATCCTCCTTCGCCCTATACACTAAGTACACACTCGCTTTCCCTGGTCATCTTCCTCCCTTTCCCTTCTCCTCTCGGCGAAGCTTAAGCGGAACTTTTTTCTTTCATTCACACGATGATAGGTGAATGGAAACTGCCTAGCTTATCACTAGAGAGCTGCAACCGAGCCAAACCCTACACTGGCCCTTTTGTCGTGGCGCAGAAAAGGGCGAGCAGACATGTCGCAATAGTTGGAGAGGAGTACACCCAATTGAATCATTACGATTTACTTCCACATCTGACTATATCGACCACTTGAAAAACCTGCACATCTTATCGATTATCTGTTTTTCTTGGGAGCTCCCATATTGTATGAGAATCTGTGTCAGGCACGCTGTGGTAGTTTTATTCCCAGTAATTGGAAGGAACTAATTACCGAAACTGGTGTAACAGAAAGCAACAAAAAAGTGATAGTATTTTAATCCTGAGCAATCAAATGCAGCTACTTGCCAAAAGTGGTGCAACACGATCCAACTAATGACCAGAACTAGTCTGAATAAATACACGAGTACATGCTTGATCCCGATCAGTCGATAGTACGTCTATGCATGTCTCAGAGTACCTTCGATCCGTATCAGGTTTTTTGGTAAAAAAGTAACACATATAGCATTCACCTCTTCTAAAGTCGCACAAGAGGGAAACGGATTCTTTCTATTTCTGTCGTTTTCATTCACACTTCTCAACTGGTTTCATTCATTTTCTCCACATCTCAGGCCATACGATAGTCATCTTCATTGCTTGAATGCGACGATGCCAGAATGGCCCTCCTTTCGTAAGCTCATCAAGTCTGCAAACGGAGAGTGTACAGGTAGACCCTTACAGACATATCTGTCTGTAAGAAACTCTTTACAGATGGAATAAAGATGGGAGCACGTTTAGCAAATAGGAAACCCTGATTTCAGTCGTCTCACTCGTTTTCTTCGTATCTTCGTTATGCACGTAGTCGTTGCCGTCCAACGTTTGGCGGACAACCATTCCAGGCTTTGCCCATCCTTCTCGATCCCGCGTCCCGCAACGAGTCTGTCGCAACTCCAGAAGTTTCTATGACTTCTCATTTCCGAGAGTTGGTGCCCCGCAGCTGGACTGATATCGCAAACTCTGTGTGTTAACTAGTCATTAAAGTTTAACCACGGTTTGCCCGCTCTCATCGCCAGTGCCGACAGCTCTTACCAGAGACCGGCCCGGGTAGTAGTCACTTCTTCTCTCTCTCTCTCTCTCTCTCTCTCTCTCTCTCTCTCTCTCTCTCTCTCTCCATCCTCCCTATTTTTTTTCTCCTAAGACTGCAACTATCTGCGGGGTTTCCAGATTTTGCAACACGAATCAGCGAATTTTTCACACATAGCGAGGCTTGGCAAAACTTACATTGTCCTCATTAGTAAAAACTATTCACCATTGTATGCACTAAGATTTCAAACTGTCCGAATTCTGAAACGTCATGCTCTCCAGAAATACTATACCTCCGAAAAGACCCGAAAATGTTCCGAAATATTGCCATACGGAAAATTGCCGTGTATTAACGCGTAAACAAATTTTGCTATCAACAGATGGCACTAACGAGCCGCGATTTCCTCACGGTGCCATTTCGGGTTATTTCCGGGTCATTACTTTTAGGAAGTGTGTCGGTTCTGGATTCTTACAGCCAAAAGTTCTGATGGCACGTGAGTTAAATAAATGGGGTCGACCTACCTTGAGTATAATGGTCCTTTTGGGTTAAGTATTTACCCATTACCAACCGCAAACAACTCGTTACACCTGCTCCGACAATTTCGTTTTCATCCATTCTTTCTTCTGAAAGTCCTGACCGCTTGTTGTCTTACTCCTTGAGAATTAAATCAATCCGCGATAACCCGACAGACCACTCGAAGCTAGTGGTTGCAAGAGCTGCAGAGTATTTGTCGTTGAAAAGGTGGTTTGGAGAGTCTGGGGAAAAAAGGAGATACGTTCGATGAAACTGGTGTACGGTCCGCTTGAACTCCACAATGCGATTTCGCAAAAGTAGGAAATAAGAAGACTTCAAGTAGGAAGCCGTGAAATAGCACTCACCGATTGTTCTCTCCATGTTGTTTCGGTGTGTTTCGGCTTCGGTATCTATTATCCGAAAGATTTCTTCCTGCATTTGTAGAAAGATTTTCAAATACATGTATATAGAGGTACTTTCCACAAGTATAGACTGGAGAATCCAAATCTGCGAGTGCATTAGTGACATCCGGTGCTAGGAGGAGTGGCTCTGAACGAAGCTTGTTAGATATTTCATAGTTTCCCCAGTATTGCCATTCTTGCTGCGGTACAGTTTATTTCAAATCTGCAGGACAATGCTGGTGATCCTTCTGTTGCCTTTGCCCCTACTTTCTCTCTGGTTCTCTTTCGCCCCGCTTATTCGCTTATCCTCCTGGTCCAAGATAAGCTACGAGCCCAACCGGAAACCAGAAATAATAGCTTACGAGATGTTATCGACTACATACGTACTGCTGCTTTCATTCGCTAGCTCAGTTGCAAGAGCCCCGCTGCTTTCATGGACGTCGAAGGAGCCGCTTTGGGGGAGGTAGAATGCGCGAGGTTTATTGCCTGTTTCCCAGAACAGGTTGCAACTATCTGCCTTCACTTTTAAGGGGGGAGATACGTTTAGGCGGGGAAAAAATGCTGATTTTCATGATTTTTTTGTTAAAGGAAAGATTTCTTCACCGTTTTTTAGACTCAGCGGATGTTTTATTACTACTTTTGGCTGTTGCATAGTTTTTAGCTTTTTATTAATCTTCAAAAATGGCGGAGGTATGACACGGTCTTCTAAACGGGTCGCGGTGGATGTGACGCGGTGATACGTAGACGGGGTGACAAGTAGCGTCGGCGGGATTAGTCTGAAAAAAAGCCAACGAAGATTTTTCTTCCATTGAAACTCATACGCAGAATATGAACCAATAAAAAGTGAGAAATATTGAAAATCTATTAATGGTACGCTTTGAAACAAAGAGGATTGAATTTTCCGAAAAAATGGTTACATTTTGCAATAAAAATACTTTCTTTGTCATTTTCGAAAACATTCAGGGTCATGTTTTAGAGAATAACATTAGAAAAATGTATACCAAATTTCATCAGAATAGGTCGAATCGTTTTTGAGTTATGTTTCACGCCGGTTTTGAAAATGCAGTTTAAAAGATCGTGCTATACCTCCGCCCTTTTGGAAGATAAATTTAAAAAAATACCATGTAACAGCCAAAAGTAGTAATAAAACATACCCGAAGTCTAAAGAAGGTGAACAGTTTTTTTTCTTTAAAAAAGATCATGTAAAACAGCAAATTTTTTCCTCGTTCAAAGGTATCTCCCCCCTTAAAGCAATACGCTTTCCTTCCTGGCGAAGGCTTCAAGACCGATCAGCTGGTGATCATCATGATAGGTTCGATCTTTTTCTCTTTTTTCCTCACCACTAACTTTCTTCGTTTCCACTTCTAACAAGGAAAAGTCGCATGGTGTCCCTCTCCAATTTCGATGAAATTTGGCATGTTTGTAGAATGGATCAAAATAGGCTACCCGTATTTTTTCGTTATATCGGCGGAACCCGATTTATAAGGGGTGAAACGCACCCCCAAAAATGGGAGTGTCTTCCGTTTTTCGGCGATACATTTTTAACGGAACGAGATACCATATAAAACTTAAATTGCAACAAGGTTTTATTTTCCAAGTACTATATATTGGAGATGAGAATGGTGCAGATAACAACAAATGTTATATTGTTTATTGCAAGAGTGCAATTTTTTCATGCGCATCGACGAGAATTTTCAACCGATTGGGATGTAAATTTGCATTCGTGAAGAAGCTAGAAAAGTAGCTGATACGTGATTTGTGTTTTTCCGATATCTCACAATTAAGGGGCTGAAACTGCTCTTCCATTTTTTATCCAAGAGCATCGTATAACCAGCTAGCTTTTTGCAATTTCGGGTTAAATGCACGTCAATATAAGCTTGTTCAATGATGCGATTGCATATTTGTCTAAATTATGATCGCTCCACCCGCTGCCGCCTCCCTCTCACAAGGAAAAAGGCCGTCAAGGTCCCAACCTTCCGACATGGACAAACATTTGTGGAGTAGACATGCGCAAAACAGCGCTTTATAAAGTAATGTGATATGGCATTACATTTCGTACCGAGTGATATTACATTACAACATCACCCTAAACATCACCCGAGATGGCGCCCCATGCGGCAGCTCACTATCACGTCTTGTGTGATATTGTAATGGAATGCTAGGGTGTAATATAAAGTAATAGATAGATTAACACCCGTATTCATAGTCGTTCCTTAAGAAACAAGGATCCCTCATTCCGCGTTCCGTTGTAAACGCGAAATGAGGACTCCTTATTTCTTTAGGAACGACTATCTTTCTGAGGGAATCGGCTCTACTTCGATCTCATTATCGACATTTCTATTGGGAAGAGATACAAGCTGTCTATCGCTATTTACTTGAATTGTAGGATGGATGACTGTCATATGTCGGGTCAGGCTTCCTATTGAGCTGGAAGAAATTGCCAATATACGCGAGCAGTAGCCACATTTGGCCTTTTTGCTCGGAACAACTTCTTCGAAGTGATTCCAAAGAGGGTTACTTTTTCTCTCAGTCGCCATTATACACTAACATGTGGAAGTAATGCGATTGATGATGACCGCGTACTGTGGCATTACACTAAAGCTGGGTTTAGTGCTCAACCCACATCAGCGCTCATCGTCGTATTGCATATGTATTGCATATGTATTGCATATAACTATACACGCTCGACTGACATCAGCGCTCCCCGTCGGTCGAGCACTAAACCCAGTCTGATATATTACGCGTTATATGACCGGACACTCGACCGATATCAGCGCTCCCCGTCGGTCGAGCACTAAACCTAGCCTTAGTGTGATGTGTAATGCTTAATTTGGTCGAGTCATGTATAATGCTACAGTACGCGGTCGGGTGATATTACACGTAATGCATCAATCGCAGTACTTACACACGTCTATTGTGGAGTTAAAGTGGGTTACAATGAAAGTACAATAAGTCAAAATATTCGATACGAATTTTCTCATTTTTGCAGAGCGCTACTTTCAGAGGGGTTCACCGCACGCTTAAAAACACTTTTCGTTCTATAACTTGTGAACGGACCGAGATGAAAATAAAGTTTAAAGGAAAAAAATGTTGTATTCTTCGACTGCTAAACGTTCATGATAATGACGGTGAACATAACAACAAATGGCGTATTGTTTATTGCAATAATTCGGGAATAACTGTCGAGAATCACTTTTCCATTTTCCGCTAATATAGGCATAGAAATAGGTAAGGCTTTTGCAGTCACGGACTAACTTCATGCTTCAGGAAGCATCTGGATAGCAATTGTATATTTACGAAGAAATTCTCCATCAAGATGTACTGCGATTGAAGGTTACAATATAAATCGACAAAAGTTTTCGCACTTACTTATTTAATATATGTTTCAACTGTATATTTTTTATGGAGTATTCTTATAAAAATAATGATAGTCATGATAAAAGTGTTTGAAACAAAGAGATTTCCAACACCACGCACAAGTAATAATAGCGGCTTCGCCGCATATATCGCACGTTAGTGCACTTCAAACCAAAGCTACAGAATTTATAAAAAACGGTGAAAGTCAACATAGCCAAGGTTGGGGCTGAACACACGTTTAGTTCTGATCAAAGTCGATTCAATTTAGAGCTACATGCAGGCCGCACATTGGCGAAAGAAGGGCAGAAATTCGTGCGATCGAAAACAGCGACAACACACAGTTATGCTATGCAGCCTTCGATTTCTGCGAGTGGAAAGATTTTGGCACCTATGTTGGTTGTTTTAAACGAAACTTCTGGCAAATTTGGATCTCAAGTGGAACAAACTACAGGGTGTCCCATTTTAATCTTACACCTGAGTTTCTCGAAAAATATTGCTCGGACGAAATATTGTGTGGAACAAAACTTCTAGGGATTGAAGGGGGACGTTTGAAAAAAATTTATTTGAGGAGCCAAAATTCAAAGTGGCGGCGTTACAAAGGCTGACATGTTTTTTTCAAACGGAAACATAACTTTTTTTTATTGCTAAAAAATTTGTCAGCTGAAAACTAAAAACTTTTGTTGAAAAAATTTTTTGATAAAGTTCATAGTTTTCAAGTGAGAACATCATTTTCAATGATTTCAGATGTATCCAGGATTTGTGTGTGTGTGTGTGTGTGTGTGTGTGTGTGTGTGTGTGTGTGTGTGTGTGTGTGTGTGTGTGTGTTTTTCTACCCATCGTGATCAAAGTTCGTCAAGGATTTAAAGAAACACGTTTTTGGGCCTGAAAATGGCACAAACGCTATTAAAATGGAAAAAAACTATTTTTCATCGATTTTCCTCCAAAATTTTCTCATGAAATATCGTCCAAATTTGAAAACAAAAAAACAAAAAAAACCAAAATTTTCAACAGTGTTCTACACGCACGCACATGCACACACACACACACACACACACACACACACACACACGCACGCACGCACGCGCGCGCGCGCGCCCACACACACACACACACACACACACACACACACACACACACACACACACACACACACACACACACACACTCACACACACACACACACACACAAATCCTGGATACATCTGAAATAATTGAAAATGATGTTCTCACTTGAAAACTATGAACTTTATCAAAAAATTTTTTCAACAAAAGTTTTTAGTTTTCAGCTGACAAATTTTTTGGCAATACAAAAAAGTTATGTTTCCGTTTGAAAAAAACATGTCAGCCTTTGTAACGCCGCCATTTTGAATTTTGGCTCCTCAAATAAATTTTTTTCAAACGTCCCCCTGAAATCCCTAGAAGTTTTGTTCCACACAATAGTTCGTCTGAGCAATATTTTTCGAGAAAATTCAGGTGTAAGATTAAAATGGGACACCCTGTATAATCAGAGCCGAAAATGTATGTCTATTGGCTTCGAAATCTGGAAAATTGACGATTAATCATTCCAAGCGATGTTTGCAAGAAGTATATATTCCCAATGCAGGTCCAAAATCGACAATAATTCTGGATGCTTGGAGCGGTCAATATCTAACCGCACTTAAAGAAATATATATGCAAGGGAAAGATATTAAAGTTCTAACTATTCCAGCAGGTAAATATATTGAACCAGTTTAATTAGTTCTGTAAACAATTGGTTCATATTAGAATTAACAATTATTACAGGTAAAACGAGACTGATACAGCCCCTTGATGTTTATGGCTTCCATTTATGGAAAAGCTTCGTCAAACACTTTTCTGGCATAGTAGTGTTATACAATTATGACGTCAATCTGCGCATAAGAGATAATATCGTTAAGTTACAATACAATCAGTTTTTCTCTTCCACTTACAAACCTTATAAAATGTGCATCGTACAAAAGCATTACAGAGAAGAGAAAGCACCAAAATTCGAGCATCCGGGAGAATTTTTATTGTCACAAAATGCACTGACATGCGATATATGCGGCGAAGCAGTTATTATCACTTGTGCGTGGTGTGAGAAATCTCATTGTTTCAAACACTTTTATCATGACTATCATTATTGTAAAAAGTAAAGGCCATTAAAAAAATTACGTTTGAAACGTTTATCACATAAGTAAGCGGGAGAAAATTTGTCCGATTATATTGTAATCTTCAAAGGTTACATCCTAGCGAATGTGCCTTCTCACGGTTATTCCCAATATCCTCATTTGCCGTTATAAGCTTATTATTATACATATATAAATTTAAGAATAAGACGCGTGACAGCGTAAAAAGGAACGTGCGTACGTTTCGCATGCATATTCAACCTACAGAGATATATGTACGATGGCAGCACCGCCACGGTCATCGACTTTTCCTATCCTATTGGCTGTCAACAAGAACACGATCTCAGGCGCATATTCCGAGAAGAGCTGTCGAACGAAAAACCAACCATGAACTCGATCAACAGACTCCAAAAACTCTACGCCGGCCCATCCGCATGGTGACCAAGAGAAGCAGCGACCCTAGATTACTTCATCATAACATAGCCTAGACGGCTCCGACGAATTTATAACTCTGACTGAAAAATAAGACATCCGGTGTCGCAGCGTAGTCCGATATACAAACTTCTCGATATGAGAAGTCACCATAGCTATAAATTCACATAACACAAACCATGCGCATGCTTAGGTCTCAGATATCGAACTGTATTTCCCATGCGCTTTTTCGCCGAAACACGAGACAAAGGTCTCCTTTCTTCATACGCATATTAGTCAGAACCGATGGCCTGAAATAAGGTCACGCGCGTGCCTAGGAAATATGTAACCTACACGCACCTCATACCGCAACCAATCACGCTAATCAACCGATATATTCATGTCCAATGGACCAATCCCCAAAGAACTAGATGACCAAGACCATACTCTCCCTAAGGTTCCTTCTCCCACTACTCAACCTCCCCTAATTTTCATATCAAGAAAGACTTTCTTCCTGAAGTCAGTCTCCCGTCAACTACCATCGACTCAAGTTCTTCTATCAAGTCTCAATCCCAGTCTCCCGTCAACCACCATCAAATCAAGATCTTTTATCAAGTCTCAATCCCAGTCTCCTGTCAACCACCATCACATCAAGTTCTTCCATCGAGTCTGAATCCCAGTCTCCCGTCAACCACCATCACATCAAGTTCTTCCATCGAGTCTCAATCCCAGTCTCCCGTCAACCACCATCACATCAAGTTCTTCTATCGAGTCTCAATCCCAGTCTCCCGTCAACTACCATCGACTCAAGTTCTTCTATAAAATCTCAATACCAATCTTCCGACAATCTTCATCAAATTCAATCTCAGTCTTACGTCAACCAACATCGAATCAACTTCGTCTATCAAGTCTTAATTCAGAAGCCAAACGAATATCTCCAATTAACCTTCATACGAACAGTCTTCATTTTTCCCTAAATATCAGTCTCAATTTATTGACCTCGCGCGCCGTTCATATTCATATCCACGCGTAGTGCCCGTAGTAGTAAACAAGTCGATTATACACACGACCAGCGTAAAATCCTGCGAGCGCCTTGCCAGCGATTGTACCAGCGAGCGCACCTGGCCAAGAGCGAAGGCCCTTGTCACCCGAGCGACAACAAACATCCACGCGAGCGAGCGAGCGAACGACCGAGTGTCAAACACAACCAATGAAAGCTAACTTTACCTTTTCTTTTTGTATCATTCATCGTAAACCTGATCGCTTCAAACCGTCTAGTAATCTTACAATGAACAACATAGTGTAAATCGTACATCAAGTCTGTCGAATTATCCCTCAATTTCGAAACATCGTGTCAATTCCTTAATTCTACTCTTTCCCACGCACTACCCTTTTTTACCCTCATCCCGTGCTATTGCGCTACGCGTAGGCAACAAAGAGGGAAACGAAAATATTATGCTCTCATCCCTTCAGGATGTGACAAAGGCAGTACGTGTCGGGGGAGAATTCCTTCGTAATATACAATTGTTATTCAGTTGCTTCCCGAAGCACGAAGTTAGTCCGTGATTGCAAAAGCCTTACGCACTTCTGTGCCCATATTAGCGGAAAATTAAAGAGTGGATTTAACCAGTTATTCACGAATTATTGCAATAAACAATACGCCATTTGTGGTTATATTAAGGGGTTACAACAATGTAGAACTTGCGAAAAATTGATATTTTTGAAATTGGCTTAAGAGTTGCTTTGAACCATCTAGTATAAGGGGAAAAAAGTTAGGTACCTATGAAACAAAGGTCCGCAGGTCCGTGTGGGTCTGCGGTGGGCGGGCTGGCCTCTGTGCGAGTCATCAACCGTTTTTCTCGGGACACAATTTTTCAAAACGACATGCAGCATAAATCTTATAATTTTCGTTATTTTCACTCTTAATTTTGAGCACATGCACATGCTGCTTACCTCCTACATATGCCCTTATACTCCTACCTGACCTACCTAAAGTCGTTGCAGCTCCTCTTTTGATTGCGTTTGGATCTATCGCGCATTTGGCTGTTTCGACGAAACGACGGTGGGGATGGTCGCATTCGAAAGAGAGCGTCTGATAGTTTTCAGTAACCATCATGCGTTGGACTAGGTAGGACCGCGCGTTCGACGTAGAGGCTCACCTTTCCAATGGCCTTTCCATTATCTCCACCCAGCGAATCTTTCGCATTCGCTTCAAACTTGCCCCTGCAGCTCCAGCAACTCTCCAAAGTGGAAGAAATGGATCTTGGGCAAACAGTTACAATATTTTTGATAGGAATTGCCCTCACGGATGCACGTATACGCGGGTACCTATAGCAGGCACGCATGCATACGTATAGGTACTAGTATACGTGTGTTGGTGTATGCTTAGGCGTGCATGTGCACGAGTATATACGTGTGTCTACGCATGCGCGTATTCAGGCATATGTATCTCTGTGCGTAATAGAGTGTATGCGTGTGCGTGTATACGTGTGCCAACCGACGTCCTCCTTAGCGCCTGCAAGTGGAGAAAAGGGAAATTTGTTCCCGTTCTAGGCCCTAAGTAGGAGCTCATTTTATATTGAATACAAAGCTACTTTACTGCCTTTATCTCCTACCACTGTGAAGATCTCGAGGGGCAAAATAGGCTGAAAATTTCGACTCGGGTAGTTATTAAAAATGATTGTCCTCTTTTTCTGTCGAAGATTGAGGTTTACTTTAAATGCTTGCCAGTTACACAAAAATTCACACTTTTTAAATCCCCTACGTATTTTTCTAGCTATAGTCATGTAAATGAATAATAAATAAAAAATTCCAAATTCAAATTTGCGGCAATTATTCTGCGTGCCGTAAAGCGTCCCAAATTTAATATCCCTCGCGAGAATGGCTCCAGCGTGTTTTTTTTGTTCATTTGAAGATATAGCTAATAACATCCTTGAATATTATTATCCTCTTATTTGTCCTTCCACCAAAACATGATCGCGAAGAATAACTCAATTTTGGACGTTTGCAGTGGTGTAAGCCCTTAATCATTATTAATACGAACGTCTAGTAGTCGAAGAATACAACATTTTCCCTTTTCAACTTTATTTTTCTCTGGGCCCGTTCACAAGTTATAGAAAAATAAAATAGTATCGAAGGGTGCGGTTGACCCTGTAAAAGTAGCGTTCTGCCAAAACACGTAAATTCGTATCGAATATTTTGACTTATTGTACTTTAATTGTAACCCACTTTAACTCCACAAATGTTTGTCCATGTCGGAAGGTGGGGACCTTGACGGCGTTTTCCTTGTGAGAGGGAGGCGGCAGCGGGTGGAGCGATCGTAATTTAGACAAATATGCAATCGCATCGTTGAACAAGCTTATATTGACGTGAATTACAGGCGTCTGGCCACCTTGGCTAATCGAAAAATGGGTATATTAAAAAAAAAAAAAAACTCGAAAGTATGGGCCGGAATATTTTTATTTTTTTACACAACGTCAGAAAGGACTTTAAGAATAACGTTAATAAATTTCCGTTCAAAATATTAAAAAATAGCGCCGTTATGCACATTGCCGCGGAGGCCCTCCGCACGATACGTGCGGTCTTTGTCCCAGCTGTTACCCGGTCATGTCACATCTGAAAAAAAATCAGCTCATTCGTGAGTAGTATCGCTACAATGTAGCGTAGTGGTTTTTTTCTACCATTAAAAAAATTATGATGAGCCGAAGAAAAAAATTTGTATTTTTCACCGAAATTATGGCTCACCATAATTTTTTTAATGGTCGAAAAAAAACCGCTACGCTACATTGTAGCGACACTACTCACGAACGAGCTGATTTTTTTTTCAGATGTGACATGACCGGGACCGGCATGTTTCTGACGTTGTGTAAAAAAATAAAAATATTCCGGCTCATACTTTCGAGTTTATTATTTTTTTTGGTAAATGTTTACAAAATAACCCCGACCTCGAAGGGGGGTGGGAGGCGGGGGGGTTAATAGATTTTGACTCCCTGAACACGATGATGAAGAGAAATCGCGGCGGTCACGCCCCCATAAAAAGTTATGGGGTTTTGAAGTTTCAAAATGTGCGTCGCAGAATAGCCGACTCGAAGACCGAGGAAGGGTCCAGAGGGGGGTCCAGAGGGGGGTCCAGGGGGGTGAAACCCCCGGGCGGGGTGAAGGGGCAGCGAAGCCCCCCGGGGGGTTGGGGGAGGGGGCGGAGCCCCACCAATGCAGAAAAAATTAAATTTTAAATGCATAAAAATAACACACACCCACCTACACACACATGCACTCTGGAAGTGGGAGGTAGGGGGATTTGGCAAAAAAGCTCTCCTGAGCACGATGCCGAAGAAAAAACGGCGCGGTCACTTTCCTCTCCCCCCTGCCTTCGTTGGAAATTTGTCAAAACGTATCATTTCAAAGACGAGACTGGAAATCGGCGAAAATGGTGTCTGTGTGGGTTTGTTTGCGTGTATGTGTGTGTATTGTTGTTGTTGTGATGGGTATTTCGGTTTCTACGAATGTATTACAGGTACTCGAACCGAGGTAAGCACATGTACATTATTATGGTTTTGATATGTGGGGAGGGGCTTCGCCCCTGGAACCCCCTCTGCACCCCGCCCCTGTCTTCGGGTCCGCTATTCTGCAACGCATTTTTTCAAACTTTAAAACTCCATAACTTTTTATGGGGGGGGGGGGGGGGGGGGTGACCGCCGCGATTTCTCTTCACCATCATGTTCAGGGGGTCATTTTCTATAATTCCCCCACCCTAGAGGAGGGTGGGGGGTGGGAGTTATTTTGTAAACATTTACCTTTTTTTTAAATATACCGATTTTTCGATCGGCCAAGATGGCCAGACGCCTTAAGGCCGGGGTAAAGTATTTAATTTTTTTTTCATTTTAAAAAATTTTTTTAAATGAATGCATAATATATCAAGAATATTGTGTTAAAATTTCAAGTCGATCGGAGTAAAATTGACGAAGTTATGAGTATTTGAGCGTAGACAAACGCAAAAAGATGCTCTCGATCATCTTGATGGAAGCCTTTTGCTCTACGGACCTGGCATCGACGACTTTGAGTGAGTATAAGAAAATTATCGAGTTTTATTTTGAATTTCTAAAAATTCAAAGATAATTGAAAAATCTGAAAAAATTCATACGTATTCAGAAAAATGAACGAATCACGAAAAAAAATTGAGTTGCGGGGAAATTTGTTGACTAATTTTTTTTTTCATAATTTTGTTAATAACATTTTGGAATTATTATTATGCAAAATTAATCTTTTGAGTACCTTTAATATGCATGAATTTTCTCAGATTTTTATGCAATCGAGAAGTGTTCTCAAACTTATGTGCAATGAGCGCTAAGCGACCAAACTCTTCTGCGTTTTTCAAACCGTTTTTCTGAGACTTGTCATATTTGAAGTCCGTGTGCACGATAACTCAAAATCTACTGGACCAATCGCTTTGAAATTTTGCACAGTACTTCTTCACATAATTCACCAGGTATTGTCGAGAGCTTTTTTGTTTTTTTTAATAATTACTAATTTTTCAACAACAAATTAGCCGATTTTTTTAGCGAAAATCGGGTTTTTGGCTCCCAAGTGCTACGAAAAATCGAAAAATCGAAAAAAAATCCTCCCGTCATTACCTCGAGAAACATCTCCTTTAACAAATGCATTTTGATTTTTTTGTTTCAGATGATTCTGTTGCGAGTTATGGTGCACACCGCAAACCAACTTTTTTTCGAGGCGCCTCCGGGGTTTAATTTTCACTCGCTCAATTTTGAATATTTTGCAATGCAAATTTAGGAGAATGTTGTTCAAATGTTACTTTATTATATGTGAATTTTTCAATAAACGAACACTATTCGTTACGCCAAAAAAATCTTAAAAACATGCCTTTTTTTCGCCGAATTAACTTTACCCCGCCCTTAACCTGGCATCGCGAAAGGCTAGCTGATTATGCGATGCTCTTGGCTAAAAAAAACAAAGGGCAGTGTCAACCCTTCAATTCCGAGATATCGGAAAAACACAAAACACATATACGCTACTTTTCCATCCTCTACATGTATGCAAATTTAAATCTCAATCAGTTGAGCATTCTCGGAGATACGCATGAAAAATTGCATTCTTGCAATAAACAATATGAAATATATTGTTATCTGCGCCGTTCTCATCTCCAATATATACTGCTCGGAAAATAAAACCTGGTTGCAATTTGAACTTTTTGCGTATCTCGTTCCGTTGAAAAATTATCTCCAGAAAATGAAAAATAGTACCGTTTTCGAAGGTGCGTTTCACTGCTTAAAAATCGGGTTCCGCCGGTATAAAAAAATACGTGTCACGTATTTTTACCCATTCTCCAAACATGGCAAATTTCATCGAAATCGGAGGGGGCAACCTTGCGACCTTTCCTGTAAGTCATTGAGTATATTAATACTCAATGACTTACAGGAAAGGTCGCAAGGTTGCCCCCTCCGATTTCGATGAAATTTGCCATGTTTGGAGAATGGGTAAAAATACGTGACACGTATTTTTTTATACCGGCGGAACCCGATTTTTAAGCAGTGAAACGCACCTTCGAAAACGGTACTATTTTTCATTTTCTGGAGATAATTTTTTAATCTTTTTTGAGACAACTTTTCTAATCTTTGGAAGATTAAAAACCGGACTCATAAAATAAATGCAACATCTGTTTCCACTCTTTGCTATCAGATTGAACAGACTCATGATCCGAATATTGCTCGTCAAAACAGTAGATGTCCTTCGCATGTTGAGGAAGTAGCATCAACAGCAAGGAACGTGCAGAATGATGTGTCGACGACACAACGGCATGAGAGTGGAAGTAGAAAAAGTCAAGCTTAAGAAAGGATAGCTGTAGACTCTTGACAGCAGCCACGAGTTGTCAGTCCTCACCTTTTACAAATACAGGGCACGGCACATCGGGAACTGCCTTTATATGTTTGATCGCTCCAGCGTTCTACCCGGACAGCTCGAAAAAGTGCAAGCGGTCGGAGGATATTGTTGCATCACTCGGGGAGTGTCTATAATTTTCATCCGGAGAGCCCAGCTTTGACGTTACCCGCGGTGATTTGTGGTGTCGTTCTTCTTGCCGCGAAAAAGTGAGACAAGCCTGTGTACCGTTACATGCGCAGTTTTAAGGCTCTTTTTATTGCAATAGTATGTCATGCAAAATATTTGCATTGCGAAAAAAAACATATGAGGGTATTTTTAAATAAAAAGGTATTTTCGTGTCAAATTCTGCGCTGTAACTGTTTATGAAAAATGTTCTGAGTAAAATTCTAAAAAAGAACATGACTGTATAAATAATGTATAAATAATAATACATAAAATGTTATTTAAATAAACAATCATTGTTTTTTTTAAGCAGCAGGCTATCGGGAGTCTAGTGCTAAAGATAAAAAACTGTATTAATATTATTTAAAATTGTTCGAGGTATGGTGCAGACGACATCGACGAGATCATCCCTAATTTTAAATTTCGGAATAATTTTTTTCGACGCGTAAACGTATTGAGAATGATAATCAGCACTAAGTGAAACGATTTTTCGAAAATTTCAGTGGCAATCAACCCCCTTAAAGCACTAAAAATTCAATATTCTCACATTTATTCCTCTTTGTGTCATTTATATACAACCCATGTAATTCTTGATAATTGGCTTCATTTATATATAAAAAAGCTTGGAAAAATGTCGAGCCTAAACACAGGCGAGTGGAATAAAATTGCTTTATCGCTAAATATGTTGTGTATGTACATTATTAGTATCTGCTCGCCCGTGCACCTACATAATAACTTTACATCTCACTACCGACAGCTGCGAACAACGGGATTTGTTATAATGGACATGGCTCTCTCTTACACCTGTTACGTTTCGCCCGTGTCTCACAGCGGAACACCGTAAACTTTGCAAACTGTACCATTTAGTTCCAACCATGGTTCGCCATTGCTACCGGCATTAAGTATAGGATTACGCTAGAAAAGCTGGCAGCGACCGTGCAAAATTTCGCGTGCCTATGTGCGTTAACAACGATGTCAAAGCTCCGGGCGATAGTGCGTGCACGAGTTTCAGAGACAGCGAACAAGCCATCGACAAAGTTGCCGATTCATTTTGCGGAACGGGCAATACTTGATTTACCGCCTAAAGTTTAACAGCCAGTGCACCAAAATGTACGGCGCATTATGCTGCGTTTCGTACCTATTATAATGCCGTAGTCACGGTAATGTAGTGAAACATGAGTTATCGAGAAAATATAATATGTAATTTCTTAAGGGGCCTAGCTGCGACCTTAAAAATATTAATTTTTTATCAATTTTTTAAGTACATCTCGAAGATGTCAGTTTGAAATTTAAAGTCGATTTGATAAAAATTGGCTTACAGCTTCGACAATATCTTTTCTTAAACTCTTCATCAGAATTTTTTTTTTTTCTGAATATACATGATCGCTTAATAACAACAAATATAAGTAGGGTCATCATGCGGGTTCTAACCACAAATTCGCATTTCCGACATTTACCAGTTGAGTTAGCTGAGACACAAACAAAACCATTGGTCCGTGTCTCAATTAACTCGACCGGTAAATATTAGTGGTAGGAATTTGAGATTAGAACCGGCACCATAACTAACTCTCGAGTTAACTTAGACACGAACTAGTCATTTGTGTCTTACCTAAGATGGTCGGTAAGTATCACTAGTATCACCGAGATACAAACCACTATTTTCTGTCTCAGCTAACCCGATCGGTAAATATTGGTAACAGGAATTTGATATTAAACCCGCATCATTACCATCAGAGTTACCTAAGACGTAAACGTTCAGTTAATGTCTCAACTGACTCGGTCGGTAAGTATCAGTACTAGGAATTTGGAATTAGAATCCGCACTATTGTTCTACCGGTACACAGAGTTGCTACGATGTTAAACTAACTCCATATTCGGCTATACATAGATATACCGACATATACACATTGAATCTCCGATGTTTCAGTATCCGCGCCTGCTTCTATCGTTTCCGGAGTTGGCAGGAAAAATGAAGTGTAATGAGACAACATCGTGGAACGCGTAAATGAGGAAAACGCCGAAAGTACGGAGAAAAGTGGAACGCGGAAACTTGAAGCACAATGCCGCCGGCTGTATATTATGCCATCAACGTCAAAATTAAACGAGACTTAGTCGATTCCTGCACCGAGCGGAGATAAAGGTACGTGCTTATAAACTTTCCGCATGCAGTAACATGGAGACGTCATTATGTGATACGGATGAAGCCTCGTCCTCCTATTTCACGTGGTGCCACATCGTCTACAGCCGTCAAAATGACTCGTTTATTTTACTGTTTTCTCATCCACTGGAGTTGGCCCTGTAATTATTACGGATGTAATGAGAACTCGAGCATCCGTAGTTCATCCGGACGTATACACGAGCAGACGTTGTGCACAGATGTATGTCAATGGTAGCGCAAGGAGGGGATGAACTGTTCACGTTCGTGTACATTGTTGAGGCCTCTGTCGAAAATACATGTTACCATGGTCTGCATAATTACTGCCCCACGGGTTGCCGGATCTCGAAAATCCATGCAAAGCAATCTTATAAGTATATTTTGTTGAGCCAAACTTTTAAATTGTTGAAGAACAAGCCATTTATCACATTTTGAATCAAACATTTTTTTGTGTCAAATTTCGCCCAAACTTTTATAGAAAATGTTTTGAATGAAAAATAAAAGAATGACCGAACAGACCAAAGATATTCTAGTTCCGGAGTTAAAAAATAACTGCATTAATAAATATTAAAAAATGTGTAAGTCTGCGTGTTGATCGTCTTGAATAATGTAGGCACGAACCTTGTTTGATTGTTTGTTTGTCTCTAGGCTAACTTGATCGGTAAATATCGATAATACGAATTTGTGATTGCAATCGGCATCGTTACCGACCGATATAGTTGAGTCTCAGTCTCCGCTAAATCGGTCGGTAAATATCGATAGTACGGATTTGTTATTCGTACCCATATCATTATCGAGCTTGTGATTAGAACCCGCATCATTACCGACATTTACCGACCGAGTTAGCTGAAACAGAAACCGTTGGTTCTTATCCCAACTAAGCCGGTTTTAAACCAACTTCACGTACGTATCCATTTTTTCATTTTTATTCAATCTACGATAGTTAAGACCCTCAAGCGGATTTATTGAGATTTGTTTGGATTTAAACCCACTACACATGCGTATCCATTTTTTTCTGTTTACTTTAACCTACTTGAGACGCGAGCAAGGTTCGTTGCAAACCACACGTTCGCTTATTTTGTGCATTTTTATTCTTGCAAATCATGTCCCAATCGCACCCCCGTGCCTCCTCGGCAACGTCTACTCGAGATGCGCCGAAATTGCTGAATGCACGTATATAGAATAATGGACGAAGCGAAGCGGGAAAGCAGACCGAGCGAAAAGCAGAGAGTAGTTCGGACCGATAATCGTGCTCTTTCACCCGGTTCCCTCTCAGCTGCGCATATATTCTTCGGGTGTGTTCATGTAATCGCCGCTGCACGGGATTTACTATCGGCTTTACGTACCCGACGCGTGTTACACGGAAGTGGGAGCATAGTGTGAACGATAATTGGAGTATTTTGATGCTCGTCAACATCCTTTATGGGTTTGGACGAACATTTTTGCTCTACAACTGCAATCCTCGTTGAGACGAACCTTAATCATCGTGCTGATACAGTTAAAGCAACCTCGCATGTTTTTTGGGCTTTACTATTTTGTACATTGCTCGATGTACAAGGTATACTCATTGTCTCAGCCTCAGTCTCAATTCCAGGGCTCACAGCTTGCGGGTACGGTACCTGCGGTCGGGCCGAGAGTAAGTTTTTTTGAAATTATTTTAAAGAGTAGAACAAAAAATTTATCAAACATTGTTTATTTATACGTCAACTTCATGCATTTTCAAAATTTATTTGACAGTAAATTATTCACGTTTATGTAGGTTGTTGAGGCCTCTGTCGCAAATACACGTTCCTACGGTATGGACATAATTGCTCCGTAGGTTGATGGATGTGAAAAATCTAGAAGATTGCATCTAGAAATATAGAAGGTTGAATCTAGAAATCTAGAAATGTAGAGAAACCGAACAATTTAGAAATCTATAAATTCAGAAAAATCTAGATATTTACAAAAACCGAAAAATCTTGAAAAAAAAACTTGGAAAATATAGAAATTTATAAAAATTCAGAAAAAATAGTAATACAAGTCGTCACATTGTGCAGTCAAGGTGTTTTTTGTTTCGCGCCATATTTTGCGCTTCACGTGGTCTACATTACCTGGACATTTTTTAAATACGATTTTTCATAGTTTTATATTCTAGCATCTTAACTTGAATTTGCGCCAAAATTTGTGCACAAATTGAAAAATTTAGCGCAGTGGTGATGATTTTTGTGAAGAGGCAGATCGCTTACTGCGCTACGGCGAACCACCCGGTGGCGATTTATTCTTTTTTTGCGTTTTTCTTGAAACTGTTTTATGAACAGGTGTTAGTCGTATATCAAAAACTATTTAGCCGATTCACTCCAAATTCGGACAGAGCAGAATATTTTATGCTCTATTTATAATATTTCCTATCGTATAACGGGATGATTGTTTTCGTAATCTCCAATCTCTAATAGATTTTATTCTACAGCTTGCCATTTGCGTAACTGTCAAAATCGTGTATTTCGTACTACTAGTTAGTTAGATGGATAAACCAAGCCGCGCGGGCTGCCGTCACTTTCTCCACGTTATCGTCAACGTTGCAGCATCTGCTTGTATCCGACAATATCAAAATTAGTTAGCACATATTCTCCCTGATACGAAGAGAATAGAGACTAAGGCTGAACGCAAGAAAAGGCTTTTCGGCGCGATGTACGTCGCTGGGAGCCACGACAAATACGGCAACGATTTTAATTCCAATTCCAAGCATAAATCTACCGAAGAGATGCTCATGCCTCCCCCTCAGCTCGGCGTTTACCGGCGCGAAATCCAACAATATTCTCTCTCTCTCTCTCCCTCTCTCTCTCTCTCTCTCTCTCTCTCTCTCTCTCTCTCTCTCTCTCCTCCATTCCTCCCGACAGAGGAGCTCGATCGGATGAACGAAGAGAGAACAGAGAGGGCGAAAACGACCGAAGCGAATGATATATAGAGAGACCACAACGAGAAAGTATGCGAGGCAGATTGGGAGGGGGTAGAGGGAGAAGTGATACCGTGTGGTGGTAGTAGCATCGTAAATTTAATATGAAACTTCAACAAAATTCATATGTAACTCATAAACATACGTATAGAGGTATAGTATAGATTTTAGACAAACGCACACGTCTAGATACAGGGTGTTCCATTCCTATCGAGACATCGACACACCTCGACATTGAAGGACAAAAAAATTGCGGAAAGACGTGTCGAACTCCAAGGGCGAGGAAGGAAATTGTTTTTCCATTTGCTAGACGTATACGAGTTAATTTTAATGAACGATGTCTTTTAAGGGCTCTACAAAAGCTTGATGTTTTAAATGTAATTTTTTTATTGAATAGTTGTATAGCCTAGGATCTAAACTTCCATTCGAAAAAAACGATCCTGTAATACTCCCAAAAATTGACCGAGTTATGACGATTTTTGTCAAACTACAGCCCACTGTGCTACGGCGAACCGCCCCGCTTCCGACTACTCACCCTTTTTTCTTTTGCGTTTTTCTCGAAACTATGTTTTATGAAACATAGGTGTAAGTCGTATCTGAAAATCCTTTCGTCTGATTCATTTCAAATTTGGACAGAGCACAGTTTATAACATTTTATATCATATTACTGGATGATTTTTTTTACATGTTCATCTATTTGTTAATAACAATTGTCACATCCGGAAGGGACGCGAGCATAATATTTCCGTTTCCCTCTTTGTTGCCTACGCCTAGCGCAATAGCACGGGATGAGGGTAAAATGGGGTAGTGCGTGGGAAAGAATAGAATTAAGGAATTGACGCGATATTTCGGTATTGAGGACTAATTCAACAAGCTCATATAAATTTAACCGACATTTTACTACAAATGGATAGCCGGATTTGAATGTGAATTAATAACTGTAAAGGAATAATACAGAAAAATGAAGGGAATTATGTGGTTCGCTTACATTTGTTGGTGTGCGTAGCTATGTGTGTTCGCTCGTTAGGATATCGGTAGACGCTCTTATGAATATGGGCCTTTATTCGTGGCCTAAATATAAATATATATGGACGGCGAGAGTCACTTGAAGCTCTGTACGATCTTAGAGCGCGGGAAACGGATTCGACTTTTTTACGCGAACTGTGGGTAAAAATTATACATTTAATAAATTCGAAAGGAATACTTGCAATAAGATTGTTCGTACGTAGATTGGAATTAAGACATGATAAAAGAACTTGATTCACGGGAGATTGAGCTCCGAGATCGATGGATGTTGTCGGAAGACTTACATTGAGACTCGATGGAAGAACTTGATTCGATGGTAGTTGACGGGAGACTATGTTAGACTCAGCGATAGACCGCTGGGTCAAAATTAGATGTTGGCTTCGGACTGATGTTGGATTACGACTGACGTTGCATTCGTTCCCTGGGCCTTCCTGCTCCAGATTCCGTTTTTCGTAGAGTAGGGAAAGAAGGGGACTGATTTTTTTATGTTCCTTTACCCAATCAGGGCGGGGGACATAGAAGTCTTTCGTCTGCGAGTTTTTCGTGAGAAAGCACGCGGAGTTGGATTTGTTTATGTGAGGTCTGGGGCCTCGGCGCCGAGTCGCCTCACGATAACGTAGCGACTAACCGCATCGCGGGCCTTGCACGTGCACTCGATTTTAGTCGCGCTCTCGAATTTATTGCCGCGCCGAGTGGAGTTTTTCGGAGCCCTCGGTCTATCGTTGGTTCCCATACGGTTACAATCGAAACAACGTTAGGGCCTGTTGGCGGGTGATGTTTGAGTCATCTCGCTCACACTTACGTGTATTTTTGTTTTACGACTTTTCGGAGAAATCGGTCCTAGAACCATGTATTCATCAGGCTCGGGTGGATAAGAGGGGCTATAGGGAAAGTTTAGCGACTACGTCGCAGGATGTGACACATCTGATTGAAGTAGTTGTTTGAGTAAAAAACCGAACTTTTTTCTATGGCTTGCCATTCTCGCAATTTTTCAAATTTCGAAAAAGTATCCGGTCATACGATCATTTTATTATTATACTAAAATTACATTTCAAAATATTTCACTTCTGAACCTAGTCCTCAAAACCACCTAGACCAGTTGGCTAAGCAGCAACGGAGGCACTTTATGTTAGTAATAAAGACATTATTTTTTAATTAGAAAAGAACCCAAACTTTGCAAGAGTCTATTAATTGTGTGCGAAATCCCGGCCTAATACTCTCATTGGAAAAAAATGTTCCAAAACGACTTGTTTTTTATAGGCCCCAAGCTTATGAAGTTAATGGTAATCTATACTTTTATGGCGGGATCTTATTCCACATAAAAGCAGCGATAAACTGTTGCACAAAACATTTTTTTCTTATTTGATGATCACTTGCACCGATAGTGTACGTAATAAGACCAGTTTTCGTCTGATACGAATTATTTGAATACATTATGGTGAATGCTTAAAGTGATAAACATTCTTTCTTTAGGAAACTACGCAAATACTGAATGCAAACGAATTATTTTTCTCGACCTGTGAATCCGTTCGCCTTATCGTTTAACACGATTTTTTTTTTCGTTTCTTCGTTTTCGAGTTCCCTTGACCTCTCAATTTAAACGCGTATACAATGATTGACACACTGTACGCGCACAAAGATAGATCACTGCAGTGGCGGACTAAGCCCGTCGGAGGCCCGGGGCGGCATATAAATGAGGCCCCCGGTCTGCTAAAAAATGGATGTATTATTGATGATATGTAATTTTACTATACGCCCTACTTATGATATGGGTAAAAAGTTAGAATACTGATCAGCATTCAACACAGCACCTAGCAGGTAGAGTGCAAAGAAGTAATGAAGACTATAATAAGAAAGTAACTTTTACTGTACTTACATGTTTAAAAACAAAGCTTTTGCTTTGTAACTATTTTACATGTTTTCGTGCTTTCATTTAACTGAACTTCTCAAAGACGTCGTTGAAATCTATTTCCCTTGAAACTTTCCTTTCAAATGATAGAATGGATAGATTGACTAGGTGTTCTTGGTTCATCATAGATCGACGAATTTTTTATATAAATTTCAGTTTAGAAAAACTTCTCTTGCATGATGCGACCGAGAAACAAATGATCAAGAAGTATTGGATTATAAATGATGAACAGGGCAAATATTTACTGAAGTCCCATCTAGTGATAATAAATGTTTGATACAGGTTTGGAAACGACCACGATATGTTAGGCGCGCTAAGTCCATCTACTTCTCTTTACATTTTTCGCCACTACGTGGCATTGCTGTTGGCGGGTACATGTGTGACATGGACAGAATATCTTCTGTCTGTGTCTCCCACTCTCCAGATCGAGGCGCATGCGCCGTCGACTTTGCCCCTGAATATTTGATGAGGAAACGAATAAAAAACCAAATGAACAAATGATACGCTTACTGAAGACTAAACTGATTGATAGACCCATTCTCTAAAAAGTCGCAGCTACGAAAACTCGTCTGCTAGTCACATATTTGTAGGTTTAATTCTGAATATTTTCTCTAAACATTCGGTGACCGGCTGTTTTTATTGCCGCTACGAAATCGTTATAATATTTTACACGTGTGAGCAGTTTATATCTGGCATCTACAGTTATTTAGTGTTTAAATTATTACATAGAAATGTGGCCAGCGCGTTATCTCCATAAAGCGCCGTATAAGGTGTGTAAGTATGAAACCGGAATTTTTGTACAGAAAAAACACGTTTATTGTAATGATATGATACAAAGTAACTTATTCAAAGTATTGTCCGTCGCTATCTATACATTTTTCCCATCTTTCTGGCAATTTGTGGATTCCGCGCCAAAAGAACTGTTGCTCTTTTGCGGCAAACCAGTCATCGAGCCATTTTCGTACATCTTCGTAAGAAGTAAAGCGCTGCTCAGCAAGTGCGTGTCCCATCGATGCAAACAAGTAGTAATCGGATGGGGTAAGGTCCGGTGAGTAAGGCGCGTGCTGAAGAATCTCCCGACGGAACGACTCTATCGTTTCCTGGACCTGTTTTGCTTTGTGTGCTGGTGCATTGTCATGCAGCAAAATCACCTTGTGTTGTCTTTGTTGGTATTCTGGTCGTTTTTCACGCAAAACTCGATCTAAATCGGTCATTTGTTGTCGGTAGCGTTGAGTATTGACAGTTTCCCCAGGTTTCAGCAGCTCGTAGTAGATTACGCCCTTCTGATCCCACACACAGCATTGTCTTTCGTCCGTAGCGGTTTGGTCTTGCCGTCGATGTTGATGGTTCACCCGGAGTAACCCATGACTTTTTGCGCTTAGGATTCTCGAAATATATCCACTTTTCATCGCCAGTCACAATTCGATGGAGAAATGACTTTCTTTTGAACCTGGCGAGCAGCATTTCGCATGATGTTTTGCGGTTTTCCTGCTGTCTTTCGTTGAGTTCATGTGGAACCCATTTCCCCACCTTTTGTATATTTCCCATGGCTTTCAACCGAAGGGAGATGGCTTCTCGGGTCACCTTTAACTGATCCGCGAGTTGTTGTTGTGTTTGAGCGTCGTCTTCGTCCAACAAGGCTTGCAGGTCAGCGTCTTCAAACTTTTTCGGTGGTCTTCCACGTTCTTCGTTCCTCACGTCAAAATCGCCACTTTTGAACCGTTTGAACCACTCGAAACACTGTGTTTTACCGAGAGCATGCTCACCAAACGCCTCCACAAGCATTCGATGCGATTCGGCTGCGGTTTTCTTCAGATGAAAACAGAAAAGTAGTGCTGTCCGCAAATCGTAATTTGTTGGCACAAAACTCGACATGTTTATCTCTAATAAACTAATGCTACTGAATGAAACTCGTGTTATTGTGAGTTGGAAATCTTTGTCGGATATCAATACAATAACAAGACATCGCTGACGTGATGTGTCGGTAACTGCATCGACATCTAGCTCCACCTATGGGCAAATTCCGGTTTCATACTTACACACCTGGTAAATGAGACCTTTTTTAGAGTTGTCATTTTTCGTTGAAAGTTCGGCAAATTGGCTTGCAATTTTACCCGTATACGGGGATGTATTTTTACTTTATTATAGACGAAAATCAATTAATTGTTAAATATTCGAGATCGTGAAAGAAATGCCTTAAGAGCATGAGATGACACACGGACCGCGATTATCGTTCACATGACAACACGGAAATTATAAGTAGGGTGAGATCACTGAAGACCGTGGGTGGGGGATATCCTCCGATAGGAGCGACGCATGTGGCGGCGAGCGGAATAAAAAGTGGATCTTGTAACGGATCCCACAGCAACGGGCGGCTAACAGTGTTGACAACTTAGTGGATTTTTCACGTAAACTGGTGGTTTAGACATCCCTTTTAGTGGATAAAATTTGTTTTTAGTGGCTGGTGGTTTTTGTTAGTGGTGAGCAAGATATTCAACCACTAACGTGTAAAGAAATTTATGATACGTTATATTTTGCTATGACAAGGCCCTTTGACACAAAGTCTATCAACTTTTATGGTGTAGGCAACACTACGATCTTGTAAATACCTACCAGCGCCATGGCGATTGCCTGAATAATGTTTTGGCTGTATATAGATTTGAATGAATATAGACCACAGGGTACAGTAATTGAATCGAGTTCAATTTGCTTAAAAAAGTATGTTTTGAAATACTTCATAATATTGTTATGTAAGTGCATCACATGTAGTTGCTTGCTTACTAGACCGTAAGCCGTAACACCAAGCGGTATTAGAGGTTTTCTGGTGGTTCGCAGAACCGCTTATGGTGGGTATAACAAAACAAGTTGGCAACAGCGGCGGCTACTATATTTATTTTGGCTTCTAACAAGTTACAAGTTATAATGTAATTTTACGACAGTAAGGTTCAGATTGGTTGATTTCCCTTGTTGTTATTCTTTAGTACGTATGGATGTAATCTCTTTAGTACGTATGTATGTCATTTTATTACGAAATTTCTCAATTGTTCAGATCTAGTATTTATGTTTCGCGCTAAAGCCACCATAGAGTGAGCGGGGCCCACCGCTCGGGGCGCACCATTTTTATGGCGCTGGCTATAAGTAGGTAGAGCTTTATGCTATATTGACAATTTCTATCATGACCTGGGGGGGTATTACGGTTCTCTGTTGGAGTGAAAATGACAAAAGTGAGCAGCTCACCCTATTACGGTTCTCTTCACCTAGTGAAAATGTGAGATTATTGACGTAAGTTTACTCGACAGGAAATATCATGTCGAAAATCGAAATGCGCATGCGTGAGCGTCATCCTAACGCAGCGACGACACGTCCAAAGTTAACACATAACACAAGTTACTATGAAATAGCTGATTCAGAGACGGTAGCATCTCGACACCGAATAATTAATAAAATTCAGCAACTTAAAGTTGATATCGTAGCGAGTTAAGTAATATCATCCGATAATGATTAATAATTTGCTCATGATTGTGGTTTTGCGAGATCGGAAAAATTGAATGCTTCGTATACGATGATCACTGTGCAATGCCTTGGATCCCTTCAATATAACTAACGGAACAAGAATATATTGCATAATAGTTCGATTTATTAACATAAAACAATAATTCTATCACTGTATTATAAGAACCGTTTCATGTTCTAATATGATACAAAAATTACCAGTATTTTTTTATTTGAATGGCTGTGTCGCAATCTGCCTCGTGCTAAATCTTCGTCTTTTTTCATGAAATCTAATAACATTCGTTTTTTTTCGGTAACATTCACGTTGCAAACTCAGATTCTATTTAAACTTGTTGCTTATTTGAGTAAAGAGGTTGTTTTTGTCGATGCGCACGTCTTTCGTTTTGGGCTAGGTTTGATAAGCGTGCTAGTATACCCCTTCTACGGTGTCGTGAAAATGTGAGATTACTAGCCGGAAGTTCCTAGTGATCTGACATTTTCACCCGACCGATCCGTAATAGCGTGACTAAACTCACGTGAGATGAAAATGCGAGAAGTGAGAAGTCTCACCCGAGAACCGTAATAGACCCCCTGATAACAGGTAAATTAGTACCTACCTACCTATGTTTATATTTTGCATACGTACCGGGCCTCCAACTTCAAACTGCCCCTTATTGAATATATTTCGGCCTTGGTTGGAATTTGACTAAAAAATGACTTCTCGAGATTTGGAGGCCCCCCAGGACCAGAGGCCCGGGGCGGACCGCCCCCTCTGCCCTCCCCCTTAGTCCGCCACTGCACAGAATAAAAAATTGCGTTTGCCCCGAACAAGGAATTTCTTTCACTCCGGACAGACAATGTTCTTTGCCCTGGACAGAAAAATTGGTCCGCACAAAATAAAGAATTTTCTTTGCCCTGAACAAGAAATTTACTGCCATCCGGACAGAAAAGTTGGTTCGCACAGAATAAAAAATTTGGTTTGCTACGAACGAGGAATTTCTTCCAATCCGCCCAGAGAATTTTCTTCTCACCGAACAGAAAGCTTGGTCCGCATAGAATTGAATTTGCCCCTTGCCCCTAAAACGGATCTTTCAGCACTCTGGACAGAAACTTTTCTGAGCAACGAACAAAATATTGATCCGCACAGAATAAAAAATTTTCTTCGCATTGCTCCTTTACCAAAAAATTATTTTATATATACGTCAATAAACTGAGTGTTGCACTTACCATGGTTTCACAGAGCAAATTGTTTTCGCCATTCATGTAGGTCTGCTCGACGGGTAAAAACTTATGTGTTTAGCTTTTAAAATAACACAAATCGTAATTAAAAAACTCTTCCGCACGTGCGTCCATAATATAGCGAGGTTATGAAGTCGCCATATTGTCATATCACTGGACGCCATATTGTCATATCACTGGACGCGTGTTGTTTGTGGTACACGCGTGCAAGTGAGTTGTTTTACGACGCTTTGTGTTATTCGAGTCGCGTGTACCTACACTAAGTGTGTTGTTCGGGAGAAAATGGGTTGATTCGACACGCTTCATGTGTGTTACATTAAGCGTGTTCTCCGGCAACTCATTAAAACGTGTTGTTACCAAGAATGGTATAGAGCGTATTGTTTCAACACGGTAAAATAAGTAAAACGCGTTGTTTCAACATGTTAACCAGGTTCTACACACGTTGTAGGCGTGTTGTGTGTTGCTTCAACACACCGACAACACGCTTATCTTTTACAGTGTAATGCAAGTACCCCTCTTCCTAATTCTCCTACCTTTCCACTACCCACGCCACATAGTTTACCGCTTTCACCGCAAGGAATTCCCGAACGGGGATTAATTGGTTAGCAAGTTGACCTCGAAATAACTTCCCTTATTTATGTTCCCGAAAACTATGAAATTTTTCATCAAAACATTTTTTCTAACATACATCGCTTCTAAGATATGTCGTTGCGCCAACTTGAGTGGCACACCCTGTATATACGTGCACCTCCAGGATACGTGGACCGTATCCTGAATGTCGCTTTCAGACCGCAAGCTTGTATGCAATATTTCCCTTCCCTACCGGTAGACGAATTCATATACGAATACGCACGCACATGGTGGAGGATCGAAGGAAAACTAGCCTCTCGCTTTTCAAAAGCACCGACCGCCGTCGCGGGTCTGCCTCGCTGGTTGTTTGAAGGAACGTAAACACGTGTCAGTGATCCATCGGCGGACTAGGGGGGGGGGGCGGAGGGGGCGGTCCGCCCCGGGCCTCTGATCCTGGGGGGCCTCCAAATCTCGAGAAGTCATTTTTTAGTCAAATTCCAACCAAGGCCGAAATATATTCAATAAGGGGCAGTTTGGAGTTGGAGGCCCGGTACGTATGCAAAATATAAACATAGGTAGGTAGGTACTAATTCACCTGTTATCAGGGGATCTATTACGGTTCTCGGGTGAGACTTCTCACTTCTCGCATTTTCATCTCACGTGAGTTTAGTCACGCTATTACGGATCGGTCGGGTGAAAATGTCAGATCACTAGGAACTTCCGGCTAGTGATCTTATATTTTCACGACACCGTAGAAGGGGTATATACTAGCACGCTTATCAAATCCAGCCCAAAACGAAAGACGTGCGCACCGACAAAAACAACCTCTTCACTCGAATACGCAACAAGTTTAAATAGAATCTGAGTTTGCAACGTGAATGGTACCGAAAAAAAACAAATGTTATTAGATTTCATAAAAAAAGGCGAATATTTAGCACGAGGCAGATTGCGACACAGCCATTCAAATAAAAAAATACTGGTAATTTTTGTATCATGTTATAACATGAAACGGTTCTTATAATACAGTAATAGAATTATTGTTTTATGTTAATAAATCGAACTATTATGCAATATATTCTTGTTCCGTTATACTGAAGGGATCCAAGGCATTGCACAGTGATCATCGTATACGAAGCATTCGATTTTTCCGATCTCGCAAAACCACAAGCATCAGCAAATTATTCATCATTATCGGATGACATTACTTAACTCGCTACGATATCAACTTTAAGTTGCTGAATTTTATTAATTATTCGGTGTCGAGATGCTACCGTCTCCGAATCAGCTATTTCATAGTAACTTGTGTTATGTGTTAGCTTTGGACGTGACGTTGCTGTGTTAGGATGACGCTCACGCATGCGCATTTCGATTTTCGACATGATATTTCCTGTCGAGTAAACTTACGTCAATAATCTCACATTTTCACTAGGTGAAGAGAACCGTAATAGGGTGAGCTGCTTACTTTTGACATTTTCACTCGAACAGAGAACCGTAATAGCCCCCCAGGTCATGATAGAAATTGTCAATATAGTATAAAGCTCTACCTACTTATAGCCAGCGCCATAAAAATGGTGCGCCCTGCGCGGTGGGCCCCGCTCACTCTATGGTGGCTTTAGCGCGAAACATAAATACTAGATCTGAACAATTGAGAAATTTCGTAATAAAATGACATACATACGTACTAAAGAAATTACATCCATGCGTACTAAAGAATAACAACAAGGGAAATCAACCAATCTGAACCTTACTGTCGTAAAATTACATTATAACTTGTAACTTGTTAGAAGCCAAAATAAATATAGTAGCCGCCGCTGTTGCCAACTTGTTTTGTTATACCCACCATAAGAGGTTCTGCGAACCACCAGAAAACTTCTAATACCGCTTGGTGTTACGGCTTACGGTCTAGTAAGCAAGCAACTACATCTGATGCACTTACATAACAAAATTATGAAAACAAGTTTAAATAGAAATCGATTCAATTACTATACCCTGTGGTCTATATTCATTCAAATATATATACAGCCAAAACATTATTCAGGCAATCCCCATGGCGCTGGTAGGTATTTACAAGATCGTAGTGTTGCCTACACCATAAAAGTTGATAGACTTTGTGTCAAAGGGCCTTGTCATAGCAAAATATAATGTATCATAAATTTCTTTACACGTTAGTGGTTGAATATCTTGCTCACCACTAACAAAAACTACCAGCCACTAAAAACAAATTTTATCCACTAAAAGGGATCTCTAAACCACCAGTTTACGTGAAAAATCCACTAAGTTGTCAACACTGTTAGCCGCCCGTTGCTGTGAGCTACCGTTACAAGATCCACTTTTTATTCCGCTCGCCGCCACATGCGTCGCTCCTATCGGAGGATATCCCCCACCCACGGTCTTCTGTGATCTCACCCTACTTATAATTTCCGTGTTGTCATGTGAACGATAATCGCGGTCCGTGTGTCATCTCATGCTCTTAAGGCATTTCTTTCACGATCTCGAATATTTAACAATTAATTGATTTTCGTCTATAATAAAGTAAAAATACATCCCCGTATACGGGTAAAATTGCAAGCCAATTTACCGAACTTTCAACGAAAAATGACAACTCTAAAAAAGGTCTCATTTATACGGCGCTTTATGGAGATAACACGCTGGCCACATTTCTATGTAATAATTTAAACACTAAATAACTGTAGATGCCAGATATAAACTGCTCACACGTGTAAAATATTATAACGATTTCATAGTGACAATAAAAACAGCCGGTCACCGAATGTTTAGAGAAAATATTCAGAACTAAACCTAGAAATATGTGACTAGCAGACGAGTTTTCGTAGCTGCGACTTTTTCGGGGCAAAGTCAACGGCGCATGCGCCTCGATCTGGAGAGTGGGAGAGACAGGTCATGTTCGTTGGGTCTCATCATTTTGATACGAACAAGTGCGCGTGCGCATAATGATGCGCAACGCGCAACTGCGCAATGAAACGAGTCATGCGCAAAACGAATGACTCATTTCATTGCGCAATTGCGCATTGCGCATCATTATGCGCATGCGCACTTGTTCGTATCAAAATGATGAGACCCAACGAATACGACCACAGACAGAAGATATTCTGTCCATGTCACACATGTACCCGCCAACAGCAATGCCACGTAGTGGCGAAAAATGTAAAGAAAAGTAGATGGACTGAGAGCGCCTAACATATCGTGGTCGTTTCCAAACCTGTATCAAACATTTATTATCACTAGATGGGACTTCAGTAAATATTTGCCCTGTTCATCACTTATAATCCAATACTTCTTGATCATTTGTTTCTCGGTCGCATCATGCAAGAGAAGTTGTTCTAAACTGAAATTTATTTAAAAACTTCGTCGATCTATGATGAACCAAGAACGCCTAGTCAATCTGTCCATTCTATCATTTGAAAGGAAAGTTTCAAGGAAAATAGATTTCAACGACGTTATTGAAAAGTTCAGTTAAATGAAAGCACGAAAACATGTAAAATGGTTACGGAGCAAAAGCTTTGTTTTTAAACATGTAAGTACAGTAAAAGTTACTTTCTTATTATAGTCTTCATTATTTCTTTGCACTTTACCTGCTAGGTACTGTGTTGAGTGCTGATCAATATTCTAACTTTTTTACCCATATCATAAGTAAGGCGTATAGTAAAATTACATATCATCAATAATACATCCATTTTTTAGCAGACCAGGGGCCTCATTTATATGCCGTCCCGGGCCTCCGACGGGCTTAGTCCGCCACTGATTCTGTGCAGACCCATTTTACTGTCCAGCGCGAAGAAACATCTCTGCGCGGAGTGGAGGAAATTTCTGGTTCCGGGCAAAGGAAATTCTTTACTTTGTGCGGACCAATTTTTCTGTCCAGGGCAAAGAACATTGTCTGTCCCGAGTGAAAGAAATTCCGTGTTCGGGGCAAAGGCAATTTTTTTTTTCTGTGCAGACCAATTTTTCTGTAGAAGGCGAAGAAAATTGTTTGGAGTGAGGTAAATTTCTTGTTCAGGGCAAAGAAAATTCTTTATTTTGTGCGGACCAATTTTTCTGTCCAGGGCAAAGAACATTTTCTGTCCGGAGTGAAAGAAATTCCTTGTTCGGGGCAAACGCAATTTTTTATTCTGTGCGGACCACTTTTCCAATCTGGTGCGAAGAAATTTTTTTGTCCGGAGTGAAGGAAATTTCTTGTTTGGGGCAAACGCAATTTTTTATTCTGTGCAGACTCATTTTGCTGTCTACTGCGAAGAAAAATTTATCTGCGCAGTGGAGGAAATTTCTGGTTCGGAGCAAAGGAAATTCTTTACTTTGTGCGGACCAATTTTTCTGTCCAAGGCAAAGAACATTGTCTGTCCGGAGTGAAAGAAATTCCTTGTGCAGGGCAAACGCAATTTTTTATTCTATGCGGACCACTTTTTCTATCTGGTGTGAACATAATTTTCTGTCCGAAGTACAGGAAATTTCTTGTTCGGGGCAAAGGAAATTTTTTATTCTGTGCAGACTCATTTTTCTGTCCACTGCGAAGAAAAATTTCTGTGCGCAGTGGAGGAAATTTCTGGTTCGGGGCAAAGGAAATTCTTTACTTTGTGCGGACCAATTTTTCTGTCCAAGGCAAAGAACATTGTCTGTCTGGAGTGAAAGAAATTCCTTGTTCGGGGCAAACGCAATTTTTTATTCTGTGCAGACCCATTTTTCTGTCCACTGCGAAAAAAAAATTCTGTGCGCAGTGGAGGAAATTTCTGGTTCAGGGCAAAGGAAATTCTTTACTTTGTGCCGACCAATTTTTCTGTCCAAGGCAAAGAACATTGTCTGTCCGGAGTGAAAGAAATTCCTTGTTCGGGGCAAACGCAATTTTTTATTCTATGCGGACCACTTTTTCTATCTGGTGCGAAGAAAATTTTCTGTCCGAAGTAAAGCAAATTTCTTGTTCGGGGCAAAGGAAATTTTTTTTTTGTGCAGACCAATTTTTCTGTAGAAGGCAAAGAAAGTTGTTTGGAGTGAGGGAAATTTCTTGTTCGGGACAAAGAAAATTCTTTATTTTGTGCGGACCAATTTTTCTGTCCAGTGCGAAGATAAGATTGTTTGTTTGGAGCAAAGGAGATTCCTTGTTTGGGGAAAATGTTCTGTTGACTGCAAATCGAAATTTTCTCTTCCATACAAATATCCTCCTCGCTGCGTTTTCTAATTGCTGTGCAGAAAACTTTTTATTCAGTGCTTTAGAGATTTCGTGATCAGTTCGAATAGCGATTTTCTTCGCTACGAATTTCTCGATTCACCATGTATCAAAGTACAAACAGCCAAATGTTTTTGTACTTCTTTAATAATTTATCATACTTTTTCAGGATGTGGAACAACTAGCAAAGAGTACGGATGCGAAAAAAGGACAGCATAAGAAATTTAAAACATCACACATGTCACAATCCACGTCGACTGGACCAGGGCCCATACGAAATCCCATGATATTACCAGAGCTTACAGATGAATCGGAAAAGATGTTGGGCACTGTCGGGGGAAGTCGTCGACTGTCATGGGAAGCTACTTCGCGTAGGATACTGCATATCTTCCAGTGCTATTCAATCTTTTTCCTTCATGTTTTTATGCGGCCATTAAGGCGGGATATTCATTCAAACGGGAAAAACTTAACCAATTTTGGGCGATTTTTAAAACTAAGGAATAATTATTTTCCATCTATCAAACTGTAGGTATTCTTTAATAGTATATTTATCTACACAAAACAATTGTTTTAAATTCATTCAAAGTGGCGGAGCTGTGGCAGAGTGTTACAGCAAGGTTGCCGCGGCAGTTGTGAATCGGCGTGCAGTCTAAAGCTTCCGTAGACTTTGATTTGCAAAAAAATTCAATTTTTTTCCAGTTAGAACATGTATTGTTTCTATTTGACAGTAATTAAAATGAAGAAAATTCAAATTTAAGAGAATGGCACACGTTTACAAAAATATCAACCCTTCGCGCAAAGTATCTGTAAAATTTGCATTAAAAAAGTAGTTTTTAAAATAATTTTCGAAAAACAATTCTCGTCAAGTAAAAGAAATATTGTCAATATTTCTACCAAGTTTCAACTCAATCGGCTTTATAGTTTTAGAGTAATCCTGCACGTCAATTTCGAAAATGCAGTTTTGGGAAAAACGGGTTGGAAGTTTTCGCCCGCTACGAATCCAAGCGGTAAGACACAGCGTTGGCGGGCTGCAACGTTTAAAATTTTTCGAATTTCGTTTTGAAACTTCTGGAAAATATACTACATATATAGATCTATCGTTTAAAGAAAAAAAAAGAAATAGTTTTTTTATCGTTCTAAATGTATATCTCGCCTTAAAGGTGTTTTAGTTTTACATAATGGAACATGAAAAATCGATTTGTACGTTGATAAGGTAAAAGAAGAATAAATACTGTAGTTCAAAAATATAATTTTTGTATGTATTCAATAATGTAGATAGTACACACACATGTAGTAGACACACACACACACACACACACACACACACACACACACACACACACACACACACACACACACACACACACACACACACACACACACACACACACACACACACGCACGCACGCACGCACGCACGCACGCACGCACGCACGCACGCACACGCACACGCACACATACATATATATATATACACACATTTACGGGAGAGTGATAAAGGCTTTTCACATTTTATGTGCGTGGGCGCGCGCAAACACACACACACACGCATGCATGCTCATAAAATGTAAAATGGCTTCATGAATCTTCTCGTTCAATGTAACCATGTGTTCCGTTTCTTGATGAAAAAACCGCAAGCAGCCGATAGCACAATGGTTAGCGTACGTACATTAGGTATAGAAGTAACTAGGTTAGGTAGGTTCGAGACCAGGTAATGACAATTAAATTTATTCGCAGGAATTGATGTCAGGACGACTGGAAATCATCAATTATGGTAGTACACTATCGGAATAAACCACCAGTAACGGAGAAACCTTTTTTTTTTAATTTTCGAACGTATGCCTACGTGACGTCTTGTACATTATTCCCAAGCGTCCACAAGTACACACAAAAACTGTGTTGATTTAGCCATCAAAACATTTTAAACGTGTTGAAATTGGCGACAAGCGTTTACACGCCTAAAGTGTATCGAAACAACACGCTTTGAACTTGCTAAAATACACTTGAAGCGTGTTGAAAAGAGCGACAAGATTACACACGCAAAACGTGTTAAAACAACGCGCTTGTTTTTACAGTATAGGAGATGCCTCCGTATGAAAGTAGGCTTCTTAGCGTTACGTCGCATGAAACAATAATGGTAACAAAGATATTATAGAAACTATAATATCTTTTTTTACTATAAAAACTATAGAAATGTTATAAACGTTAACGATACTATAGAAACGTTTTTAATACGGATGTATAAAAATGGTATCCAATTTAACGGGAGATATACACCTAGATGGTCGAGGTCGAGGATTTAGAAGCTATGAACACTCCGTCGACCGTACAAGACCTACACTATTGGCCTGGTATCGATGATTCCATGTAAGTTGACAGATGTCATGATTTATTCATTCCCAAATTTTCAAACGCGTTTTTCTCAAAACCACGTTTTTCAAATCTGTACCCAAAATTTCTCGAAAACCAATCAACCGATTGCGTTGAGGTTTTTGTGGTTATTTTATACACCATTATCTAGTACTTGTCATAGGATTTTTTTCCTTTACTTAGTTTTTGTTTTATAGGCACAATAATAACTAATTTTTGGCCCCAAAATCACTATTCATGTTCAAACGTCCGCCATTTTGTCATAAATCGTTTTTTTTTCAAAATCGGCCGTGATAAGTACGAGATTATAGTATCCAATTTAATAATCTTTTTCGTTTTTCTTCAAATTGTTTTTGAAGAAACGCCAGTGGGTACCGTATACGCTGATTTTTTTCCGACGCTCCAAGGATCATACAATATCTATATACATATACTACAATATAAATATACAAATATCCTTGTATATTTTTCATATTTTTAAATAAAGAAAAGCAAACGTATTTTTGAAAGTATATACTTTTATATAATTAAAACCCCAATAAGAAATTTCAAATAGTTGTCCTTGAAAAAATTGACAAAAATGAACTTTTTTCGATTCCTAGGTGTATATCTCCCCTTAATTGTACAAGAAACAAATATAAGAAGTGAATATGAGAAAAATTAATTATTATCTAAATGGAGAATGGAGAGAAGAATTTTTAAAAAATTGCGGTAAGGAGAGGAAGGAAAAAAGCTTTTATTTTTACAGTGTTTGAGAAAGATTTGGACAGCACCGTGCAGCGTATTTGAGTTTGTTTGGGTAGGAGTCACGGACCATGAGAGCTCGTACGTGGATAGTTGTTCACGGACAGTGAACAGCGATATCAGATGCCATGTTCGCGACTCGAGGTTGGAGTTTTATACAGTGCAGCCAGATCGCGCGTAAAGTTACCCCCTCTCTAGGCTCTTATGCGCCCATCACACAATCATAGTAGTGCGTGTCCGTGAGCGAGCGACGCTCGGACATCTTCGGCAAGAGCCGAGCGGGGTCGAAGTTTCCCGACCGCACCTTCGGCAGCTACGCTGAGCACGTTCATGTCCGACCAAGCCGAAACGAAGGCTTCGAGAGAAAAAGCAATCTGAGCACGACTTGCGCGTGACGTCACCCGACGACACGCGCGAGGCTTTTAGATGATTTCAATGCTTATTTAGCTCTTGATTCTCTGCGTTATTAATGTATACAATAAAATGTATCGCGCACTCTGATCGCTTATTTTGTTAGTTCATACGTTAATTTAAATATAATAATAAATCTAAATTACAAATTATTTATCTTCTAAAAAATTGTTTACGCTTTACTCACACCCGTCCTTATGCCAAATAAATTATAATTCATAAAAGTAAGCGAAAATATTTTTATATTCGTATTATTATATTAATTCTCATACTTTCATCAAGCGACAAAGCATTATCCCCAAAAACAAGCCAATCATCCATCCGGCCGCGAATCGTAAGTACCAGAAAGTGCACATATTCTACAAGCGATGTGATGGTCCCGTTGGTAGCGTTCCTGGGTTCGGTCCGCAGGGGCCCCCAGGGCAACTTTTTCTCTAAATTTTTCATAATTTCTCATATTTTAGTCATATTTGAGATTTTAGGAGAAAAAATGATTTAAAACAGATTCAAGTACTGGTCTATTTCCCAAAAACACATTTTTTTTTACTGAAAATTCATGACGTCTCATTTTTTTCTCCGGAAATTTCTCTTTTTCCTATGACCTGAGGCTGCGGAGATATTCGGAGAAAAGTTAAAGATGAAAAAAAATTAGATTTTCGTAAAAAAACGTATTATTATTATTATTATTATTATTCGGAAATTTTCCTTTTCCCTATTACCTGAGTGAACGGCTGCGGAGATATTCGGAGAAAATATAAAGATGAAAAAAATGAGATTTTCTTTTTAAAAAACTTATTTTTTTTCTGGAATTTTTTCGGTTTCCTACTGAGTGAACGGCTGTGAAGATATTCGGAAAAAAGTTATAGATGAAAAAAATGAGATTTTCGTAAAAAAAACTTATTACATTTTTTGATCCCTCATAATTCTGAGAAACAATGAATTTCCGAAATTTTTGCAAACGTCATTTTCCTTAAAGGGTAACACCACTGTAACGGCCTGCCACGAAGCGTTTTAGACAAATAATACTTGGGGTAATTATTAAGCATATATTGAAGTATATTGCAAAAAAATGTTATGGGAAAATATTACAAAATGACGATACTGCAGCAAATTCTTCCGAGGCATGTTGAACTTAAGGTGCTCTGCGGCACGCAGTATAACTTGTGCCAATTTTAATCTGGACAAAATAATTTTTTAAAAATTAAATCTCGATGAGTGTAGCTAGTGAACCACATAGGGGATTTTAGAAATATTGATTTTTGAGTAATTGCCGGGTATGTGACTAAAAATGTTCAATTTTTTTTTAAGACAGTTATTTGTTAATAAATATTGTTTAAATTAACTTATCGATAATCCCCTACGTGGTTCAGTAGCTACACTCATGTAGACTTAATAAAACGAAATTCTTTTTTTTAGATTAAAATTGGCACAGTTATACTGCGTGCCGCAGAGGTTCGACATGCTTCGGAAGAATTGCTGCAATGTCGCCATTTTGTAATATTTTCGGATAAAAATTGTTTATCACATTTTCTTCCGCCAAAAAAATATCAAAAAATACGCTTCATGTAAGGCCGTTATAGTGGTGTTACCCCTTAAAGTCTTCATTTAATTTCCGAGATTTTCACATGATCATAATTAAAATGATGAAGTATTGGGAACAATTCGGAAAAATTCGAAAAAATTTGGAGAAATTTGGAGAAACTCGGATGTTTGCGTAAAAGTAATTGTCCGCGAAACTCCGAATCCTTCATATTTGTTCCAATACATAGAAAAATTTGGAAAATTTTTTCCGGAAAAAATCGTTTGAAAAACGATTTTTGAAAAAAAAATTGCACTACGGGCGCGGGTTTGTTCCCTGCGCTCAGTGCTTTTTTTTAAATTATTATTACTATTAATTCTTGTTTGATTAGTTATTTTTATTAGTTATCATTATTATTTTAATTAGTTAGCTTTTAGTGTCGAAAAATTTATCGCGCACTCTGACCGCTTATTTTATTAGTTTGTACGTTAATTTCAATATAATAATAAATCTAAATTACAATTTAATTATCTTCTAAAAAATTGTTTGCGCTTACCTCACATGCCAAATAAATTGTAATTCATAAAAGTAAGCGGAAATGTATTTATATTCGTATTATTATATTCATTCTTATATACTTTCATCGAGCGATAAAGCATTATGATAATTCTTTATCGCTTGATGCATATGAGAATGAATATAATAATACGAATATAAATATATTTCCGCTTACTTTTATGAATTACAATTTATTTGGCATAGGGCCGGGTGTAAGTAAAGCGCAAACAATTTTTTAGAAGATAAATAAGTTGTAATTTAGTTTTATTATTATATTTAAATTAACGTCCACACTAATAAAATAAGCGGTCAGAGTGCGCGATACATTTTTCGACACTAAAAGATAACTAATTAAAATAATAATGATAACTAATAAAAATAACGAATCAAATAAGAATTAATAGTATTGATAATTTTTAAAAAAGCACTGAGCGCGGTGAACGATCCCGCGCCTCTGCGGACCGAAGCCAGAAACGCTACCAACGGGACCATCTCATCGCTTGGAGAAAACGTGCACCTTCTGGGACTTACGATTCGCGGCCGGATACATTATGATAATGCTTTATAGCTTGATGAAAGTATATGAGAATGAATATAATAATACGAATATAAATATATTTCCGCTTACTTTTATGAATTACAATTTATTTGGCATAGGGACGGATGTGAGTAAAGGGCAAACAATTTTTAGAAGATAAATAAGTTGTAATTTAGATTTATTATTATATTTAAATTAACGTACAAACTAATAAAATAAGCGGTCAGAGTGCGCGATAAATTTTTCGACACTATAAGATGACTAATTAAAATAATAATGATAACTAATAAAAATAACGCTGTGCGCAGGGAACGATCCCGCGCCCCTACTACAAATTTTTTTCTGAAAAACTCCGATTTTTTCCCGAAAATTTTTCCGAATTTTTCCGAATATTTCATCATTTTAATTATGATCACGGGAAAATCTCGGAAATTAAATGAAGACTTTAAGGGGTAACACCACTGTAACGGCCTTACAGGAAGCGTATTTTTTGATATTTTTTTTTGGCGAAAGAAAATGTGATAAACAAATAATACTTGCGGCCTTTATTGAGCATATATTTAAGTATATTGCTATACATTTTTATCCGAAAATATTACAAACTGGCGACACTGTAGCAATTCTTCCGAAGCATGTCGAACCTCTGCGGCACGCAGTATAACTGTGCCCATTTTAATCTAAAAAAAAAGAATTTCGTTTTATCTAGTCTACATGAGTGTAGCTACTGAACCACGTAGGGGATTTTCGATAAGTTAATTTAAACAATATTTATTAACAAATAACTGTCTTAAAAAAAAATTGAACATTGTCAGTCACATACTCGGCAATTACTCAAAAATCAATATTTCTAAAATCCCCAACGTGGTTTAGTAGCTACACTCATCTAGATTTAATAAAAAAAATTATTTTGTCCAGATTAAAATTGGCACAAGTTATACTGCGTGCCGCAGAGCACCTTAAGTTCAACATGCCTCGGAAGAATTTGCTGCAGTGTCATCATTTTGTAATATTTTCCCATAACATTTTTTTGCAATATACTTCAATATATGCTTAATAATTACCCCAAGTATTATTTGTCTAAAACGCTTCGTGGCAGGCCGTTACAGTGGTGTTACCCCTTAAGGAAAATGACGTTTGCAAACATTTCGGAAATTCATTATTTCTCAGAATTATGAGCGATCAAAAAATGTAATAAATTTTTTTTACGAAAATCTCATTTTTTTCATCTATAACTTTTCTCCGAATATCTCCGCAGCCGTTCACTCAGGTAATAGGGAAAAGGGAAATTTCCGAAAATAAAATAATAATAATACGTTTTTTTAACGAATATTTCATTTCTTTTCATCTTTAACTTTTCTCCGAATATCTCCGCAGCCTCAGGTCATAGGAAAAAGAGAAATTTCCGGAGAAATAAATGAGACATCATGAATTTTCAGTAAAAAAAAATGTGTTTTTGGGAAATAGACCAGTACTTGAATGTGTTTTAAATAATTTTTTCTCCGAAAATCTCAAATATGGTTAAAATATAAGAAATTATGAAAAATTTGAAGAAAAATTTGCCCTAGGGGCCCCTGCGGACCGAAGCCAGGAACGCTACCAACGGGACCATCTCATCGCTTGTAGAATTTGTGCACTTTCTCGTACTTACGATTCGCGGCCGGATGGATGATTGGCTTTTTTTTGGGAATAATGCTTTATCGCTTGATGAAAGTATGAGAATTAGTATAATAATACGAATATAAAAATATTTTCGCTTACTTTTATGAATTATAATTTATTTGGCATAAGGACGGGTGTGAGTAAAGCGTAAACAATTTTTTAGAAGATAAATAAGTTGTAATTTAGATTTATTATTATATTGAAATTAACGTACAAACTAATAAAATAAGCGGTCAGAGTGCGCGATAAATTTTTCGACACTAAAAGATAACTAATTAAAATAATAATGATAACTAATAAAAATAACTAATCAAGTAAGAATTAATAGTAATAATAATTAAAAAAACCACTGAGCGCAGGGAACGATCCCGCGCCCGTAGTGCAATTTTTTTCTCAAAAACTCCGCTTTTTTCCGCAAAATTTTTCCAAATTTTTCTATGAATTGGAACAAATATGAAGGATTCGGAGTTTTGCGGACAATTACTTTTACGCAAACATCCGAGTTTCTCCGAATTTCTCCGAATTTTTTCGAATTTTTCCGAATTTTTCCGAATATTTCATCATTTTAATTATGATCACGGGAAAATCTCGCAAATTAAATGAAGACTTTAAGGGGTAACACCACTATAACGGCCTTACATGAAGCGTATTTTTTGATATTTTTTTTGGCGGAAGAAAATGTGATAAACAATTTTTATCCGAAAATATTACAAAATGGCGACACTGCAGCAATTCTTCCGACGCATGTCGAACTTCTGCGGCACGCAGTATAACTGTGCCAATTTTAATCTAAAAAAAAGAATTTCGTTTTATTAAGTCTACATGAGTGTAGCTACTGAACCACTTAGGGGATTTTCGATAAGTTAATTTAAACAATATTTATTAACAAATAACTGTCTTAAAAAAAATTGAACATTTTTAGTCACATACTCGCCAATTACTCAAAAATCAATATTTCTCAAATCCCCAACGTGGTTTAGTAGCTACACTCATCTAGATTTAATTAAAAAAAAAATATTTTGTCCAGATTAAAATTGGCACAAGTTATACTGCGTGACGCAGAGCACCTTAAGTTCAACATGCCTCGGAAGAATTTGCTGCAGTGTCGTCATTTTGTAATATTTTCCCATAACATTTTTTTGCAATATACTTCAATATATGCTTAATTAATAATTACCTCAAGTATTATTTGTCTAAAACGCTTTGTGGCAGGCCGTTACAGTAGTGTTACCCATTAAGGAACATGACGTTTGCAAAAATTTCGGAAATTCATTCTGTCTCAGAATTATGAGGGATCAAAAAATGTAATAAGTTTTTTTTACGAAAATCTCATTTTTTCATCTATAACTTTTCTCCGAATATCTCCACAGCCGTTCACTCAATAGGAAAAAGAAAAAATTCCCGAAAAAAAATAATAAGTTTTTTAAAAAGAAAATCTCATTTTTTTCGTCTTTAAATTTTCTCCGAATATCTCCGCAGCCGTTCACTCAGGTAATAGGGAAAAGGGAAATTTCCGAAAAAAAAATAATAATAATACGTTTTTTTACGAAAATCTCATTTCTTTTCATCTTTAACTTTTATCCGAATATCTCCGCAGTCTCAGGTAATAGGAAAAAGAGAAATTTCCGGAGAAAAAATGAGAAGTCATGAATTTTCAGTAAAAAAAAATGTGTTTTTGGGAAATAGACCAGTACTTGAATCTGTTTTAAATCATTTTTTCTCCAAAAATCTCAAATATGACTAAAATATGAGAAATTATGAAAAATTTAGAGAAAAAGTTGCCCTAGGGGCCCCTGCGGACCGAAGCCAGGAACGCTACCAACGGGACCATCTCATCGCTTGTAGAATATGTGCACTTTCTGGTACTTATGATTCGCAACCAAATGGATGATTGGCTTGTTTTTGGGGATAATGCTTTGTCGCTTGATGAAAGTATGAGAATTAATATAATAATACGAATATAAATATATTTCCGCTTACTTTTATGAATTATAATTTATTTGGCATAAGGACGGGTGTGAGTAAAGCGTAAACAATTTTTCAGAAGATGAATAAATTGTAATTTAGATTTATTATTATATTTAAATTAACGTATAAACTAACAGAATAAGCGATCAGAGTGCGCGATACATTTTATTGTATACATTAATAACGCAGAGAATCAAGAGCTAAATAAGCATTGAAATCATCTAAAAGCCTCGTGCGTGTCGTCGGGTGACGTCACGCGCAAGTCGTGCTCAGATTGCTTTTTCCCTCGAAGCCTTCGTTTCGGCTTGGCCGCACATGAACGTGCTCAGCGTCCATGTGTTGGTGTAGCTGCCGAAGGCGCGGTCGGGAAACTTTGACCCCGCTCGGCTCTTGCCGAAGATGTCCGAGCGTCACTCGCTCACGGACACGCGCTACTATGATTGTGTGATGGGCGCGTTAGAGCCTAGGGAGGGGGTAACTTTTACGCGCGATCTGGCTGCACTGGTTTTATATCCGTCTCGGTTGCCAACACTTACGGAAAAGGATTTTGCCCGACGCCTACCATCGGCGAGCGCACGAACTAGTGCGAGGCACGCTCGGGCCAGGTCGGTAAGGAAGGGAGATGTACTCATAGGGTAATACAAATTTTAGTTCCACGGGACGCCGTGGACATTTTTTGGCACAGCTATGATACTTCGGTCTAACCCCGAAGTGTCATAGCGCGAGCCGTACATTTTTTTCTTCAGCGGTAATTAAAGAGTTTCGTGAGTGCTCGGGCGTGTAGTGCGTTTTTGCAGGTGCGTGACAGGCGAATGTCAAACCGAGCACGAGTAATTTACGCTGGCGGCCGCGAGGATCACAAAGATAAAGTTGAGTATGCACATAATAATAAATTAACCTAAAAACAGACATGGAAACAAAACATTTAAATAAAATGAAACAAAATATAGTTAAGAAAAAAGGACCGGTACTGAGCGTACGGGGAGGAGGAGCCGCGCGCTACTCAGTGCTGTCGGCGGTGTTCTCTTCCCCGGCCCGATTTGTACTCTTAACCATCCGGGTGTTAATTTCTCCCTTGACCCTTCCAGGTCAAGGGAGGAGCGAAACCCGAGAATATTAAGGGAGAAAATTGACTGCGCTAAAAGGCGCGGACAACAAACTTTAGTTTTAAAATGGAAATCGATATTCTTTTTTGAAAAAAAAAATTTCCGCTCTCAAATAGGTCATTTTCGTCTGAAACTTGTTTTTGTTTGACTTTAATTTTGGGTTTGGGTATCTATTTGGTTAAATATTCAAAATATCTTAAAATATTGATATCAAGCAGATCAAAGTTTCAGGCGGAAGATACTTATTTTGTTAGGCCAAAAATGATTTTGAAATAAAAATAATTGGTTCCTATTTAAAAAACTTAAGTTGACCTTGAAATAACCGCGAAGGTAGCCACCAAGGTAAAAGTAATCAACACCATAATTTTAGTTGCTTAAACTGTGAAACTTTTGTTGCATCCCTCTCGGGATATTCTGTAGTACCGACTCAAAGGGTACACCCTGTATATCCACACACATTACAACTCTATGCATCGCCAGGAGTCAAATATACCGGGCACAAAGTTGTTACGGAGAAATAAAAATACCGCATTTGGCGCAGCTTGATATTAATATGACCGGAAAGACGAAAGTAACATCAACACACGGACGTATGCTGGGTTGCCTGGCAATGGATGTATTACTCAATGGAAACTGAGTTCCAAATGAGAGATATGCCGGATGGAATTGCGAAATTGCGACGTACAAAGCTCTCGTCATTGGAATCAGGTTATTAAATAATTACATTACCCAGGATGATGAAATAATCCCGAACAAAAATAATTAGTTCGTTGCGCAATAAATTGCACACGCGAGTTTCTGTGTCCCAGTGAAATGACGCATCGATGGAATTAAAAAGGCCGCGAACGAGCTTGGTCGACAAAAGTTCCAGCACCGTGCACACAGGCGAATATATTCAGCAAAAAGGTTATCTCCTTTTTTCATGTCCATTCATTTTATCTCCTTCACCTTCATTTTGTATGCTTTCTGGAGATTTGCATGGATATTATTAAGAATCTCTATCCAAAAATTAGGAAATTCAAAAAATGTTCTGTTCTCGATCCGTAATGATGAAAAGCTTAAGTCGCGGAGAGAGAAGTACGTTTTGAAAATATCGGTTTGTTTAGGTAGGAAAATGTGCTGGAGGAAAAAGGCATTGAAGGGGTGTTCTCACTTTAGACGCTAAAAAGGCTATTTTCATGAAATTTTTTGACAGGTATATATTATAGATATTGATATAAAAGATGTACACTTAATGTATACACTCCCGAAATACATTAAACATTTTTTAAAAATTAAGATCCGAAACAAATAAATTTAACGGTTTTAGATTCAGTATGTTAATGGCTATAGCGCACATCATGTGATTTATTATATATGCAAAAATAACAAAATGGCGGACATTTTTTGGAAAAACAAAAAAAACGTGTTTTTCACCGTTTTTGGCAAAAAAGTAAATATAAAAATTTACAAATCCTCGATCTGCGCTATAGCTATAGTTGTAAAGAATATGTGATTAAAATTTCACAAGGATCGGTTCAGTAGTTTCGAATATTTTATTAACAAGCTGTCGAAATACGTTGTTTCGAGAAAAACGCTCTTAAAGTTTGTTAAGGTTACATTGATGCATAACAAAAAAATTTAATGTATTTCGAAAGTGTACTTATTAAGTACAACAACTGTTATATCAATATCTATAATATAAACCTATAAAAAATCATGAAAATAGCCTTTTTTAGTGTGCAAAGTGAGAAGACCCCTTAAGCTGTCTTCTGAAAACAACAAAAACAACCCCACTGGTCATAGAAAAGTTGCTGGGGGGGGGGGGAAGCTGCAAAGTTTTTTGGGCAGGAGTTTGAGTTATAACAATTACGATTATTCTAATAATTACTAATAATAGATATATCTTGCTGACATACTCGCTGTGCTCAACCACTGACTAGGATTTATATCTAAGTCGGTGGGATTAATTATTTCTTACTGTTCTGTAGTAATAAAAGATATAAAATTGCGGTGGGGGAAGCACATTTACAAAAATTGAGTTTGTTTGGGTAGGAAAACGAAATTTTTGTCTGACTCCTCAGAATTGTAAAAAAAATAATCCACCGATTTAGATTCATTATCTAAATAATTAAAAAGTAGCGATAACGCCTGAAAACAGGTTGCATATTTTTTTGGGCCGGCATTTAGATTCTAACAATTAATACTATTCTTATAGTTACTAATCATTAATATTTCTTGCTGACTTACCCGCTGTCATCAACTACTGGCTAAGATTTATAAATTTAAGTCGTTGGAGCTACTTATTTCTTACCGCTCCGTAATTATGAAGACATCAGTTTGCAGTGGCGGAGGCATATAAAAAAAATAGAGTTTGTTTAGGGAGGAAAATGTGCTATAGGAAAACAAAATTTTTGTCAGATTTCAAATAATACCAAAAAATATTAGACCTACTCGAACTAGATTCATTATATAGGTCATCAAAAAGTTGCTAGAATCCGTAAAAAAATGTGGTAAAGTTTTTTGGGCTGTATTTTAGGTAGCGATAATTACCATCATTGTAGTAACATTTTTTTTTTCAAATTGGTTTGTTCAGCCGTACAGGGTCTTCCCCTTTCTACGTGCCGCAACCCGACTCAACTTTCTTCTACCTCCCATTCCACTGTAGCCCCTCTCCTTAAATCTCCCATTCCACAACTCCTCCATCTACCTCCCATGCAACCCCCCCCCCCCCGCCCTTCGCCGTGCGGTCGCAGCCGACTTCCCCCTCTGTGTCGTGTTCACCATGACGCATCTGCCATGGGCATAGGGAAACTCATTGCAGTAACTACTAATAATTAATATTTCTTGCTGACATACAATTAAGGGGTTAGCCCACAGTAACGAGTATAAAATCATGTTCGAATTTAACTTTTTTTTTCGCATGAAAAAGTGATTCACCCATAAAATTAATTACACATTTATTAGGAGTACAACTTTGCAGTGACCGTTTTACTTAGAGAGCCACTGCGGCCGAAGTAGTGGCCCTAGCTGAATAAAAAAAGTGGCATTTTAAACTAGAGGCTCGGCCAATGTAAACAATTTAAAAAAGCTACCGGATACGTGTATGCATTATAAAGTTATAGGCACTCAAACATGGCAACCTACGAACCGAATTCTCAGCATTTGCGGGAGGTTATGATTTACTTCTTCAACATCAAGAAATCTGCGGCTGAGGCCCACGGTTTGCTTGTAGATGCTTATGGGGAGGATTCTATACGCCGAAAATCATGGGGACTGCCTGGTCATATTCCGTCATCGACGCCCAAACCGAATATTCACGGATCCAAAGTGATGCTGTGTATCTGGTGGGACCAGCTGGGCGTTGTGTACTATGAGCTGCTCAAACCATCCGAAACCATCACAGGGGAACTCTACCGACGTCAGTTGATGCGCTTGAGTAAGGCACTCAAAGAGAAACGGCCACAATTCAACGAAAGACATGACAAGGTGATACTGCAGCATGACAATGCCCGACCCCATGTTGCAAATGTCGTGAAAAAGTACTTGGAAACGCTGAAATGGGAGGTTTTATCCCACCCGCCGTACTCTCCAGACATTGCCCCTTCCGACTATCACTTGTTCCGGTCAATGGCACACGATTTGGCTGACCAGCACTTCGGTACTTACGAAGAAGTCAAAAATTGGGTCGATTCCGGGATTGCCTCCAAGGACCAATACTTTTATCGACGCGGGATTCGAATGCTACCTGAAAGATGGGCCGAGGTCGTAGCTAGCGACGGGCAGTACTTTGATTAAAAAATATGTAGCCACTTTTTTATAATAAAGCCTTAAACTTTTGAAAAAAACGGTCACTGCAAAGTTGTACTCCTTATACTTAACGAATGTCGCTGAAAAAACAAATAACTTCGGTGACTATAATAATTTTCCATCACACGCACCCACAACGAACACACACACGCGCGCACCTACCACACACAAGCTCACACACACACACACACATGGGGAGGCTGCAATTTTCTATTCGATGACGTTTTATAAACAAAACACACATACAGACACATGCACATGCGGGTGTAAACAAACACGCACGCACGGAGAGGTTGCCATGTTCCATTCGATAACGTTTTACAATCAAAACACACACACTGCACACATGCACGCACATACTTATACTCACAGACACACATACAGAAGAAATGGATGGGCTTGAATAAAACAAACAAGCAGAACGAGCAAAAAAAGCAAGAACCGATGAAACAAAGAGGTTTGTATATTAGATCCTGTCCCGACATCGATCATAGAGTGAAAAATCCAACGATTGCTCGGAAATTACCTCTTTTAACCAATGGAAACAGTTTAACCTATGTTAAAACTGACTGGGGCCTTCGTAAAATCGAAAATACGTGCGCGTTTGATGCATTAGCACATAGTGTTCGCTGTGGAATGGTTGATTGGCCCCAATACATCGCTCGAACAAAAGACTCTGGCTCCCCATTTATGGGTTTTATTCGAGATTTTGCAGAGAAAGGTCCTAGTGTCAAACTGTATCAGCGGCGGGCGAACATGCTAATGCCAATGACTCCATATGTACGCAATACTAATAACAGCGCGGTTGTTAAATGTGATATCAATATTGGTCAGTTAGCTACCGCTCTATTTGACACAGAGCCAAGCGCAATACGCCATTTGGAATGTGACATGTGCCAGGATCAGGAAAGCGAAAACGTTGTTGTGCTAACTCCTGATTTGAGACCACTCTACACCAATGGTTTAGCCGGGCTGCAAGAGTCTCTCAATAAAGAAGATGACAATTTCAAACGGACATGTTCCAAATGTAAACGTCCAAAAAATATCTGGAGTGCAGGAGGCTCTCATCTTATCGTAGACATCGAAGCACTGCAGTGGAGTTTAGTTGCGCATCGTGACGGATATAAACGACCCTATAAAAAGACATTCGCTTTGGAAGATATTCCAGTAGATATACAGTTCAAAAACTCTGCCTACCGGTTAACAAGTGCAATTGAGTTCATTGGAGGGGGAACCGGTCACTATAGACCTTTCGTCAGAAGACTGACTGGTCGCTGGGAAGACCACGACGGGCTGATGACTGCATCAGTAACAAAAAAAGCTTTGAAAGCCACTCGGATTGAGGCAAGAAAATTCCACGTACTTTTTTTTTTGTAAAACTTTGAATACCTTTTGTCCCATTGTCAGTGGCGATTTTTTTACCGTTTTTTATTTTATGATATTAAAAGTATATGTGTAAGTATAGAGAACAAAAATGTTAACATAAACATTAATGGAAAATAAAAAAGTTGCTAGGCAAAATCGGAATGTGAAAAAAAATGGTTACACATTTTTACAGACTTACCAAATTGGATCATCACCCTCCTATGTACAACGAACATACATACATTTAACTACGATCAACTACATCGAATGCAGATTTATGCAAAACATTCCTGTGGGTGGTTCGAAGTGCCTTAATAGAAGTTATTTCATTATGACAGTGGAATTAGTGATCTTGAACCTTCTAAACAAATGTTTGATGTGAAACTACAGTCCAGGAAGTTACTTGCAGTAAAATTTATATTTCAATAGATTAATTATCCCTGAAAAAAAGTCCACGGGAACGATGTATCGACATATCAAATTCATAAAGACTTTTTATTCGTGCAGTTTCTTGTTTCTTCCATTGTTGGGAATGTAGTTTTGTGTAGTAAAACTCTTTATATTTGTAGTTTATAATTGAGGTGAGTATCAGTCCTCATTTAATTTCCAGGATGTTGAATTCGCATTGAATAACCTCAAACCACTTAAAACATTGTTCCATGTGTAACTACATTCGATGTAGTTAATTGTAGCGACCTCTTTATTTCAATCGGTTCTTTGAACATGGGCGATACTGAATCAAGCGTAGTACCTCCAATCAAAACCTAAGCGCAGCTGTATCCATGAAAATTAGGAGAGCAGTTTTAGTGGGGTTATAATAGCTAGCTGGATGCTTAGAAAAACAAAAAAAACGCTTAGAAAAAAAACAAAAACAAGACGAGGATTTCAACTCAGATCTTCCGGGATACGATAGCAGTGCGCTGCCCATTCGGCCATCGGACTTATTACGCTATAAGCTACTCTTTTGGTATTTAAGTCGGAGTGGCGCTTGGGGTTCGATTCTCGGTTAGGTACTTCGGTTCGTTCACGGCTTATCGTAATTCATGGTTTTTCGTTGTACATTGTGCGTAAATGAATCCACGTAGAAAATCTACAACAAAATACTCCCAAGGTTGACGATATGAAAGTAACAGTGAACACGCTTTCAATAGAAAGATTTTATTAGGGTTTCAACTTTCCATGTTAATGTATAAACCTTGAAACTAGCTGTAAAATACTGCTGAGTCCGCATTCAATGTTTAAATGTGTGTAACTCATTCATGTTGCTCACAAGAGATTTCCCTCTTCTTCCCTTCTTCGGAATGAACGACAAACACATGTTTCTTCTATTGTTGAGCATGCAGTTTAGTGTAGTGAAACTCTTTATATTTGTAGTTTTTGGTTAAGGTGAGTTTCAGCCGTAATTCCATTTACATGCGGTTGAATTCGCATTGAATAACCTTAAACCACTTGAAACATTGTTCCATCTGTAACTACATTCGATGTAGTTAAATGTAGTGACCTTTTTATTTTAATCGGTTCTTTGGACATGGGCGATACTTGATCGAGCGTAGTGCCTCCAATCAAAACCCAAGCGCAGCTGTATCCTTGAAAATTAGGAGAGCAGTTTTAGTTGGGTTATAATAGCTAGCTGGATGCTTAGAAAAACAAAACAATGCTTAGAAAAAAAAACCAGACGAGGATTTAAACTCAGATCCTCCGGGATACGATAGCAGTGCGCTGCCGATTCAGCCATCGGATTTATTTGACTAGAAGCTACTCTCTTGGTATTTAAGTCGGAGCGGCGCTTGGGGTTCGATTCTCGGTTAGGTTGTTCGGTTCGTTCGCGGCTTATAGTAATTCACGCTTTTTCGTTGTACATTGTGCGTATATGAATCCATGTAGAAAACCTACAACAAAATACTCCCAAGGTTGACAATATGAGAGTAACAGTAAACACGCTTTGAATAGAAAGATTTTATTTGGGTTTCAACTTTCCATGTTAATGTATAAACTGGTTGTAAAATACTGCTGAGTCCGCATTCAATGTTTAAATGTATGTAACTCATTCATGTTGCTTACAAGAGGACTTCCCTCTTCTTCTCTTCTTCGGAATTAACGACAAACACATGTTTCGTCTGTTGTTGGGAATGTAGTTTAGTGTAGTTAAACTCTTTATATTTGTAGTTTTTGATTAAGGTGCGTTTCAGCCGTAATTCCATTTCCATGAGGTTGAATTCGCATTGAATAACCTTAAACCACTTGAAACATTGTTCCATGTGTAACTACATTCAATGTAGTTAAATGTAGTGACCTTTTTATTCGGTGTTACTGTGCCCACAAAACATTATAGGAGGCTCCCGTTACTTGATCTTGTACACATTCTATAAAATTTGATCTTGGATTTTTTTTGTTCGCCCATCTTGGCTACATTGGATGTAGTCATTTTTTCTTTAGAAAAATTAAATTTCAAAAATAAATGAATAACAATTTCTACGGAGGCTTACCAAATCGGGTAACAGTTTCTCCTACGTACAACGAGCCGATTGAAATATAAACTTCACTACAATTAACTACAGTAAATGCAGTTTAAAATGAAATGGTATTTCGGGTGATCAAGGTCACAGAATGAAAATTTCTTCATTGTGACAATGAGAGTAGTGCGGAAACTTATCTTATTCCCGAACTACAAATAAAATGAATTCTACTACATTTAACTACATCTTAAATAATAGAGGAAACATATTTTATTTTTATTTTTGAGAGAAGTGGGGTTCTGAGAGAAGTGGGGTTCCCAGTTCACACACCTTCCATTTTTTCGTGTCACCGATATAAAATTCAAAAATGACAGATAGAACGCCAACTTCGTATATAAAGAGTACACGGCGAGGTCGTGAGAGACATCGAGATATTTCGAGTTGCTTTTTTATTACTTGGCGTCGAAATGCTGCCGCGTCTCTTAATAGTGAAGAGATATACATAACATTTAAATACAGTATAGTGAAATATAAAGTTATGATATCCAGCATAGTGAAAGTTCCTAAAATCTAATTTGATAAATTATATTATAAAGTGGCCAATCACAAGTTCGTCTTCCATTGTTAAAGACTCCATTTTATTGGAGGTGTAATTGAAATAAAAACAATTATTGTTCCCTCGAGTTTAATAAGTTAGCGCAATTTTAAGGAACACTATCGTGTTTCGAGCTTCTCCTTATTATCGCAGCGCGGCGAATAAATACTCGCACGGTAAATATTCGTGCGTTCATTGTTTGCGTGGTTGACGTACGTGCCGTAATTATTCGTAGGCAAAATGTTTGCAAGGCTAGTTAATATATTATTTTTTCCGTGCATTCAAATATAGCACCATTAGGTACGTTTCTTCCGTATCCTTCGGAAATGCTCACTTGCGTGGCTTATTTAACGTCGACGAAAGGACATGAATTAGTGAATGAGCAATGACGAAGTATTTGGTCCCGGTAAGATATTTATTATACCACTAAATTCTAGAAATGCGGTACGTTCGAAAAATCATGGCCCGGAAACGTTATAGCCCGAAATGTGGCCATACGCAGAAATTGGGGCGTATTAATGTCTAAATAGATTTTGCTATTAGGGGGTCTGCATATGATTGAAACTTAAAAAATACGATGTTTTACTAAATTGTTTTATAGCCTAGGGTTTTAACATTTATTTGCGATAAAGATTTCGTAAAGAATCCAAAAATTGACCCTGACATGGCGATTTTTGTGAAGGGTCAGATCTTCCATTGCGTTATGGCGAACTTTGTTCTTCCGCGTTTTCTTTTTCGAAAATACTTTTCATGAGACGGTGTATCTCAAAACCTATTCGGCCGATTCACTTCAAACTCCAACGGAGCATACTTTGTAACACTTTCTATCGTATGATCGTATTCTTGTTTAATATGTTTATCTATTTGTTCATAACAGATTAGCGAAGTTGTTTTTTTGTCGAAAATCGAACGTTTTTTTTTTCTATACCGTGCCATTTTCGTAATCTTCGCAATAGAAAAATATCCGGTCATTCGAAAGTTTCATTATTATACTTCCAGACTAGAAATCTTACTCCGGCTACAAGAAAGACGTGATCCGACATCCTGATTTCTTTTCCCGGCCTTCATCAGGATTTTTTGTCAAGCCCTGATCATTTTGGAAACGCAATCACTGACTTCGGTCTGATCAGGGTACAAAATCAAGGCCTGACATGTAGTTCGAAAAGAGAAGTTCGCCGTTGCTTCAGAAACCACCAGCTCTTCACCTTCTTCATTGTACTGCCAAAAAAATATTGAATTTAAATAGGATCTATTTAAATCGAATCGGTTTTTTCCTTGTCTCACGACCTACTACGATCCTATTTGTTTCAAACATTTTTTAGAATATAGAATATAGAAAAGAATATTTCATAAATCCAAAATGAAGTGAAATACTTCATTTAGAGTTCTACCACAATGATTTTGGGTAATAATACCCTGGCCTTCTAAAATAGTCTTTTTCGAAAAAAATATTTCGCCGCCTCCACGTGGAATTTAACCTACAACCACCTGCCTATAGCTACGTACACTGCGCCTACGCTATTGAGTGTTTGTAGTATCTTAGTCGCAGATATGGCATAAGAGACGACATGAATTCCTATAATTGTTTCTTGTACCACATAAACTATATCAATTAGTTAATGTCATTGTAATAATTAGAGAGTTTTATCGAATATCATGCTATAGATTTTTCAAACATAACCTATATATATATATATATATATACATATATCATTCCTCTCTCTCCCCCTCTTTGCCCCCTGCCCGTCAATGTGTGTATTGCAATAAAGGCAGACCATCAATTCAAGCAAATAGACAAATGTTTATCTCTACGAAAAAGCGAGTTAATTTAAATTTAAAAAATTGAATAGACACATTCAGTGCATTAAACTAAATTGTTTTTCGAACAGATAAAATCGAAGCAGATTTATTAGGAATAAATAAATAAAATATTAGGAACAATACAAAGTGTATGCATAGAGGCGAGAATACGTCTCGACATTTTGTCGTCGATGTATAGTTCGTCTAGTGTTTGACAAGAGGTTAGGCGTATCAATGGTGCCAAACTGTTTGTAAGTCCAGTTACTTGATGATTGCGTGAAGCATGGAGCCAATATACCAGGAGGTTCAACGCAAATGCAGAGGCGCTGAAAAAAGCGTCCCCGAAAATGTGTCGAAGTGATGGCGCTGGGGTGCAGCGGCACCTACATATATAGTAATATATTGGTCAACGAGGTGAAAGTGATCGGATGAGTTTCTAACCTCACGTCAGACCGATCGTGTCACATCCGGAAGGGATGAGAGCATAATATTTTCGTTTCCCTCTTTGTTGCCTACGCCTAGCGCAATAGCACGGGGTGAGGGTAAAAAGGGGTAGTGCGTGGGAAAGAATAGAATTAAAGAATTGACGCGATATTTCGGTATTGAGGACTAATGCGGCAGAATTGGTGTACGATTGACACTATCCCGTGCGGAAAACTGATAGGGCATCCCTAATAAAAATAAGGGCCTTTCAGGGTTTCCCTAGTGCTTTCCCTAGTAGGGATTTCCTCAATGGGCCCAGATTTGGCCATTATCGGGATGAACTTGTAGGGATTTCCACAATAGGCCCCGACTTGTCCATTATGGGGATAAACCTGTAGGGATTTCCATAATAGGACCCGACTTGGCCATTATAGGGATAAACATGTAGGGATTTCCACAATAGGCCCAGACTTAGTCAGTATAGGGATAAACAAGTAGGGATTTCCACAATAGGCCCAGATCTGACTATTATAGCGATAAACCAGTATAAATAGCTTAGGCTACATGGTTGATGGTATTTCAATTATTAAAATCGATAATATACATCGATCGAAAAATATTTTCGAACGCAAATTGGGAAAAAGCGTAAGGGCATTAGCAAATAAAAAATCAACGATGAACACAAATATGCAGACAAACACCGCATTATGTGAAGAACAGACAAAGACAGCATTTATTTATTAAATTAAAGAAACCTTTTACATAGATACAAAGAATTACTCATGGTTTCACTCATACATGGAGTAATGCTAGCGCATAAATGTGAACAGTCCCAACCGGCTTTCTCGACATTTTTATAGCAACTAATTTCCGCTCAATACTCATCATAGGGAAAATTATTTCTTCTGAAGACTTTGCTGATATTTCCCATTCATAAACTTTATCTGACTGTGTAGGATAAGTAAGTAAATTGTTCTTTGTTTTCCAGATCTTTCCCTCAATGGAAATAGATTCTAGTGATTCAGTAGACCCATATATTTTTTTTTCTTTCTACCACACATCCATAGTAGAATATATTTGTTTAAATAATGCAAAAGACTGGCATGGGGGGCGCAGGATGCGTTAAGTCTCATCGAGATGACTTATCTACGTGGACCTTGCAGAAAAACAAGTAAATTCCGTGGTGTATTTTTTCCCCGTGATATATTGATATTTTTCCGTGATATATTAATGATTGAGAATTACTTATTCAATTACTTAATAATTTCTTATATAAATAATTACTTAATAATTTCCTAATTAAAACTAAGATAATATTACTTTTATTGGAGTCATTAATACTTTACTTTATACAGCGGACATATAATGTCGCCCCTTCGCGTTCTGTACCTTTACAGACTCATTTCAGACTGTGACTATAACTATAAACAATGTGATAATCTTATAATTTCAAACTTAAGTGTTACAAGCTATCACAATTCTAAAAAATGTTATCATAGTGGATAGTTCCTCAAAAATAAATGTTTGCAGTGAAGAGAGTTCGCCTCACATTATTTTTTGTATTAATTTTGTCATGCCAGTTTGTCATAAAGGCTCACATGCAAATACGCAATCACATTTCTACGCGCGCACACATACATACACATGTACTCACGCCCACACGCACATGAACAATTACTTAAAAACAAATACAGATATACCCTGACGCATTTAACATACACGTATATCCACTGATACGGATATTTTATGGCGCTGAAATGGTTATGATGAGGCACCGTTGAGGCATTTTCAGGGCGCTAAAATGGTTTTGATGAGGCGACATTGAGGCAACTTATAAGGCCCCGGTCGTTGCGCCTTTAATGGCCCTTGTTGACAAAGTGTGACCGGCCGCTAACGGCCCTCATGTGGCTTCCAGATTAGGGCCCGAATAAAGTTAGGGGAATATTATTGGGGCCCGATCACAGCCCCAACTCCATTTCCGCACGGGATGTTATTTATTATAAGATTGCTAGACAGTTTGAAGCGATCAGGTCTACAATGAATGATACAAAAAGGAAAGGTAAAGTTAGCTTACATTGGTTGTGTTTGACGCTCAGTTGCTCGCTCGCCTGCTTGCGTGCATGTTTGTTGTCGCTCGCGTTACAAGAGCCTTCGCTCTTGGCCTGGTGCGCTCGCTGGTATAATTGCTGGTAAGACGCTCGCAGGATTTTACGCTGGACGTGTGTATACTCGATGTGTTTACTACGACGGGCACTCCGCGTAGATAGAAATATGAACGGCGCGCAAGGTCGATGAATTGAGATTGATATTCACCGCCCGATGATAGAAATTATACAAGTGTAAAATAAAACTTTTGTGACTCGAAAAATGAAGTAGGTTTGTATGAAGGATAATCGGAGATGTTCGTTAGGCTTCTGGGTTAAGACTTGATATAAGGAGTGATTCGGTGGACGGAAATATTAGTTGACGGAAGACTAAGTTCTGAATTTGATGAAGATTGTCGGGAGACTGGGATTAAGACTTGATAAAAGAACTTGATTTGAAGGTGGTTGACGGGAGACTGGGATTGAGACTTGACAGAAGAACTTGATTTGATGGTGGTTGACGGGAGACTGGGATTGAGACTCGATGGAAGAACTTGAGTCGATGGTAGTTGACGGGAGACTGGGATTGAGACTCGATAGAAGAACTTGAGTCGATGGTAGTTGACGGGAGACTGGGATTGAGACTTGATAGAAGAACTTGAGCCGATGGTAGTTGACGGGAGACTGACTTCAGGAAGGAAGTCTTTCTTGATATGAAAATTAGGAGAGGTTCAATAGTGGGAGAAGGAACCTTAAGGAGAGTGTGGTCTTGGTCATCTAGTTCTTTGGGGATTCGTCCATTGGTCATGAATATATCGGTTGATTAGCGTGATTGGTTGCGGTATGATGTGTGCGTAGGTTACAGATTTCCTAGGCACGCGCGTGACCTTATTTCAGGGCATCGGTTCTGACTAATATGCGTATGAAGAAAGGAGATCTTTGTCTCGTGTTTCGGCGAAAAAGCGCATAGGAAATACAGTTCGATATCTGAGACATAAGCATGCGCATGGTTTGTGTTATGTGAATTTATAGCTATGGTGACTTCTCATATTGAGAAGTTTGTATATCGGACTACGCTGCGAGACTAGATGTCTTATTTTTCAGTCAGAGTTATAAATTCGTCGGAGCCATCTAGGCTATGTTATGATGAAGTAATCCAGGGTCGCGGCTTCTCTTGGTCACCATGCGGATGGGCCGGCGTAGAGTTTTTGGAGTCTGTTTATCGAGTTGATGGTTGGTTTTTCGTTCGACAGCTCTTCTTGGAATATGCGCCTGAGATCGTGTTCTTGTTGACAGCCAATGGGATAGGAAAAGTCGATGACTGTGGCGGTGCTGCTATCGTGCGTATATCGCTGTGGGTTGAATATGCGTGCGAAACGTACGCACATTCCTTTTTACGCGGTTATTCATCTTATTCTTTGATTTATACATTTAATAATAAGCTTATAACGGCAAATGAGGATATTGGGAATAACCGAGAGAAGGCACATTCGCTAGGATGTAACAATCGTGACATCAAATGTCGAAATATCCGCCGATTCATAATTTCCTCGTGACGGTTCGGAAAAAGAAATGCAAAAGCGAGAAAAAATCTCAAATTCAAACTCAAAATAACGGCGATACAGCCCATCTATAAAAACGTGTTTTTTTTACAAATAGCTTCACGGGAGAACGGTTTTATCGTAAAATATAAGACCTGAAACAAAAACCAAAAAAATGATAATTTATATGCACTTCGAAGGAAATAAATCGATTTTTTGCCCAAAAAAGCAGTAAATCGTTTATAAAAAAAAGTTTACATTTAATCAAAAAACGGCTACGTACTCCTATAGAGAATGCAATTGTGAAGCTGCTATCAACATTTCAAATCGACGCATGCAAAGGTGGTCGTGTAATCCGTCTACCGAGATTGAAAAAAGTGGTTTCGAGAAAAACGCGTTTAAAGTTGTACGAGCAACTCAGCTCGCGCTCCGAGGCGCTGCGGCCAAATCGATAATTGAACCTTTAAATAAAAAAAATCGCTACAGGACCAATTGCATAATGTTTTTATGACACCAAAGTATTTTTATGCAAGAAAACTTCTTTCCAAAATCCTAGAGTGGTGTTATCCCTTAACACGAATGAGGATTAGGTACATCATCTGCGATCTGTCTAAGATCACACCCATGTTTAGCGTATATGTATATACATATAGGTGCCGGAGCACCCCAGCGCCATCATTTCTCGTTCTCGTTTTGGGGACGAGTTGAAAGGCCTCGCTGAACCTCCTAGTATCTAGGCTCCATGGCGTGAAGCTAGGGGTCAGGCGAATTGACGTAAGCTCTAAGTTCAGTTGCCTGTCCATCGCCTGAAGATAGCCGTATCAGGCGAATTTATGCAAGCCGTAAATCCATTTTAGTACAGCCGTGCCGTATATTTGAATCGGAAAAAAGTAGAAGGCTAGTTTTTTGACAGGTGATTTTGTAGGTGCCGCGGATGCTGAATCCAAGTTTGTCTAAAAATCGGGGTGTAGGTTTTTTTAAGGGGATGAAAGGGAATGGGGGTGGATTAATGCCAAACTACGACCCCCACTAGGTCGGCGCTGCGAGACAAAATGTTCAGAAAAATCCGGGCTTTATTTTAGTCCACAGCGCCAATGTCGTGGAAGTTCATTTTGAGGGTGTTTCTTTTCTCTTTATTGAATTGAATTGAATTAGGTTCTTGAGTTGTGGAATTGAAGGGTTATTGAATTAAAACTCAAATGAGTTTTAATTCAATAACCCTTTATGGAAGATTCGTACACTTTTTGTTCAAATGGGGACGTTGTAGCCCTTGAAAAGACGCGTCTGTCGAGTATTTGATCATCACTCTCCGATAATATCTTCACCCCTAAAAAAATGGTTAAAATACCAAAAGGAAATTGTTTATTGAACAACTCAAAAACAATCGATTGTTCGGGTGTGGTTTAAATGTACGAAATGTAGAGAATAATTTTCTGTATATTTCCGTTTCTATGGACCACCTTTGAATTTTGATTTTCCAACCTCTCTCGGGGGTTGAAAATTCAAAATGAAATTTTGGGTAAACTGTTGACGGCACGAAATCGCCGCCGTAGGTCAATTTGTAACTTGAACCCTCAGCTACATTTTAGTCCACAGCGCCAAACTCGTACCTCTTTATTTTCAGTCAATAGTTTTCCCAGAATTTCATTGTGAATTTTCAACCCCTGAGAGGGGTTTGAAAAAGCAAAATTCAAGGGTGGTGAATAGAAACGAAAATATGGATAAAATTATTCTCTACATTTCGTACGTTTAAACCATCCCCGAAAAATCGATTGTTTTTTAGGTATTCAATAAACATTTTTTTTAAATACTTCAACAATTCTTTTGGGGGTGTAGATATTATTGGAGAGGGATGATTAAA
>OX101783.1:58333156-58404599 GCA_944452715.1 Ophion slaviceki | reverse complement strand
TTAATTTTAATCGCTCGTTTGAAATCTTCCATATTATCCGCACTCTTTATGGCCGTTGGAAGTTCGTTGAACATATCAAAGCCGGTATAGGTTACACATCTTTGAGCTGAGTTTGTTCTGCGCTCTTTTATCAGTATATTACTATTTTGTCTTGTGTTGTACTGATGCCTCTCGCCTACTATCATAATTTCATTACGCAAATATTCCGGCATCATTCCATTTTTGATCTTATATACAAAAACGCACACATTGTATATCATTCTTTGTCGTACATTTAGAAAGCATAAAGCATCGAGCATGTCTTTTATTCTCGTATACCTATCGCACCGTAGGATTGCTCGCATTGCTCGGTTTTGGGTTTTTTGTAGAACATCCATCCAATACTCGTTAACATTTAGTATCAGGTTGATAAAAAAGTTTTGTCGCAATAATTTCAATATAATTTATTTATTTATATATCTTATACAAAACATTTCTAATCAACAATATATTCGCCATCGGTTTCTATGACACTCGATCATCTAGTTGGCAACTCATTTATTCCCTTTGCCCAAAACTGCGGCGGCTGGAACTCAAAGAAATTTGAAATATCCCTTCTGAGATCGTCGACGTTTTCGAAAGTTTTCTTTCTCAAATATGCCTTCAAATGTCTGAACAAATGGTAGTCAGATGGCGCGATGTCGGGAGAGTATGGTGGATGAGGAACGGTATTCCAGTGAAGCTCGGTGATTGTTTTGTGGGTTTCCTTTGCGACATGGGGTCTCGCGTTGTCGTGGAGAAGGTGCACAGTCGCGCGTCTTGGCCATTTTTTTCTTATAGCTTTTGCCAATTCCTGGAGATTCTCGATGTATCGAGTAGAGGAGATCGTCTTACCTACAGGGAGAAAATTGTGAAACAGCATTCCCTTTGCGTCCCAGAAACAGCACAACAAAACCTTTTGTGAGTGACGATCAGATTTTGGTTGGTGTGGCGGTTTTTCTCCAATAGGAAGCCAGTAGGCTAAACGCGTTCTGTTATCATACAAGATCCAGCTTTCATCTCCCGTCACAAGATCTTCTAAAAACTCCTTGCGATGGTGGCGAAGCAGGAGAGACTGGCAGATGGTCACGCGACAGTTCTTATTGTCGTCGGTGAGACGGTGTGGTATCCATTGAGCTAGAACCTTCCTGTATCCCAAGTTGTGTAAGTGATTGACTATTGACGGTTGGGTGCAGCCAAGTTCTCTTGCTAGCTCGTGCGTACTTGCTTACGGTTTTTCTTTGATGCAGCGGAGTAATGCTTCATCATCGATGGTCGACGGTCGTCCGGAACGTTCCTTATCTTCAAGGCTTGTGTCTCCAGATTTAAAACGATTGAACCAACGCTGGACTGTTCGATGAGAAACTACGTTCTCGCTGAATGCATCCTGTATATTTTTAGCAGTTGTACTTGCGTTCGTGCCGCGTCGCCACTCGTAAAAAATGATCGCTCGAAGTTGCTCCTGCGAGATCGAAGCCATTTCTGTCCACTAGAACGTGCGCTCGCCCTTTTATACCCTGTCACGCGGAAGAGTAGAAAACATTCTAGAATATTCTCGACATAGCTCGATGTCATATTGCGTCAATACGTAAAAAGACATTTTTAAAATTTTTGCGACAAAACTTTTTTATCAACCTGATAGTTGTGTGCTGCAATACTCAAAATGCGGAGAGACTATACTTTTATAAATGGTTATTAGCGTATTTGTCGACACATACTTATTAATCCTATACATAAATTCACTTTCTTAGCTACTTTTTTTACAATAAACGCAGCCATCCTATCAAATTTCATATTATTGTCTATAATTATTCCCAGGTACTTAATTTCCTCGACTTCCTCTATTTTGTCATTTTCTATTTTTATTTCACAGCAGTTTTTCAGGTACGGTTTTCTTTGGTCATGTATTATCATAAATTTGGTTTTCCCTGTATTTAACCTGAGTGCATTTACTTTTAGCCATTTTGTAATTGTTTGCAAGTCATCATTTAATTTCCGCTCTACTTCACAAACATCCTTACCCTTAATGTATATGACCGTGTCGTCCGCGAACATCTTACACGAGCAATACTTTAGTTGTTTTACTACGTCATTTATATATACTATGAACAATACGGGCCCCAACACAGAACCCTGTGGCACCCCATGGTTCGTATTTTTTGTTGTTGACATACTGTTGTTATATTTTACTTTTTGTGATCGATTTTTCAGGTATGACTCCATCCATTTGTATACCATCCCCTTTATTCCATAACTTTTCAACTTCATTAACAATAGGTTTCTACTAACGGTCTCGAATGCTCGTTTAAAATCTAAAAAGACAGAGACAGAGACAGAGACAGAGACAGAGACAGAGACAGAGACAGAGACAGAGACAGAGACAGAGAAAGAGACAGAGACAGAGACAGAGACAGAGACAGAGACAGAGACAGAGACAGAGACAGAGGCAGAGACAGAGACAGAGACAGAGACAGAGACAGAGACAGAGACAGAGAGAGAGAGAGAGAGAGAGAGACAGAGAGAGAGAGAGAGAGAGAGAGAGAGAGAGAGAGAGTAAGCGCGTGGAAAAAGGGGCGGGAAGGTATTTAAAAACGGATGAAATCCGTTGTTCGATGGCATGGAAATCATGACAACATCAGCTACTGTTACTCTTTATTCGCTTCATTCTTTCTTACCCACCCACCCTCGGAAAACCGAAGAATAAAGGGGATTCAGACAATTTATGCCCGTAAACTGCGAATTATCTACATTTTAAGCAAGTAAAAATTATCATGATTTCATCGAATGAAAACTTTAATCAAGTACCGATCCTCACTGTATGGAATGATCACGATTTTATGGAACTTATCCAGATAATGTCCAGGTGTTTTTTTTTTTCAAATAATTCTTTCGACACGAATATTTTCTACATAATCTAGATAATCGTATTCTTCGAATAGTATCCTCAATAGTATCCTCATTCTGCCTAAATAATTACATAAAGTAACTAAATAATTTCCAGGCAAACCAAATCATTTCGGACGTATTCGTGTGGTCGAAAACACCCACCTATAGGCTCTATCGAAGTCTATAAATCTAGAGATATATCTAGTGATCCATCTAAGATGAGCATATATTTATCTAATCTGAGATAAGATAATCTTAAATAAAATCCTATATCCTAGATATATCTAAGAGACATATCTCGATCTCTACACATATAGATTATATATGGAGATAGTAAGAAGATACAATTTTATATACTGTATGAGTACCAAAATAAAGTATGCAGTCCATTTTCGGACCACCTTCTTCGGACGGCCAGCTCGACTCGATTGAATCGTTCCCCCGGTGCATTATATACGACGAGACTAATGATAGGAAAACTCATGTTGCGAGGGCATTGAAAGTTATTCAGTACGCGCGGTCTACTGTAAAACTGGCGAATTTGCGCTGCAACGAAAATCACTTCCGGCCACTTTGCCTTCGCCCTCTTTTTCGCCCGGACGCTTGACACTTCCTTCCACTCCCGTGACTTCTTTCTATTTCTTGAGGCGTCAACGCCATCCAGTGCGCACCTTCTCCGGTTAAAAAGCAAGTGTAATGTTTTTTCGGTTGTAACCGCTCGCGTGAAATTTTTATTTCCGCTCACGTACGTGTGTACATATGCAAACACACGACCGTCGCGTTAATTCGTCTACGTGGCCCGGAGGGTCACACATCGCGGGTGCATATGGATGAGCGTTTCACATTCTTTGCGTCTTTGCAAACTCGAACGAAAAGGACAGCATTTTTGGGGGCTGTTTAGTCGCCACATGCGGAAAAATCTACGTTCCGCTTGGAGCGAATGCGACAAACCTTTACTTCAACAGTAAGAACAAAGTGACGGTATGAGCAAGTTTTTTTTGCACAAAACACGAGTGCATGTGCTTTTCAATTTTGGCTTCCGCGGAGAGAAAGCTTTATGTGAAAATTAAAAAAAAAACATGTTCATGAGCAGGAACCTGTTTATTTTTTTAGGGGATTTAGTTTTGTGAGCTTTGGGAGAGGGGAAATGAATTAACTCGGAAGCTATGCGCAAGTTTCTAACACGCACTATTTTACTTTGTATTCCAAAATTTAACAATGATTTTTTAATACAATTTATTCACTAAGGTAATTTCATTAGCTAAATAATTTATTCGCTTAATTTATTTTTTAGAGATATTTATTCTCGTAAGCTTTGGAAAAACGGAAAATAATTAATTCGGCAGTGATACGCGAGTTTTAAACTTGCACTGTTTTATTTTGTATTGCAACATTTTTTTACTAATTTATTCACTGAATTTATTTGGTTTAATTTATTCAGATAAATTTATTTTTCAGAGAGATTTATTTTTATGAGCCTTAGCAGTTCGGCAGCGATGTGCCGAAACTTGAACAATTTTATTTTGCGTTGTCAATTACATTTTTTAAGGCATTAGGCCACAGTAGCGGGTATAAAATCATGTGCGAATTTAACAATTTTTTTCGTATGAAAAAGTGATTCACTCAAAATTAATTACACGCCTATTTAGCATGAATATCAAGCTGTTAGAAAATATATTTTTTTTTCCATCTACAAAATGGCCGACTACTCGAAACTTCTCGAAACAGCTTTTTTCCAATTGACGTGATAAATAACTTCAACAATTTTCACTCGATTTACTTCACATTTAAAAGTCATGTTCCTAATTGCATTTCGCAGTAAGTAAAGTTAAAGTACGTACGGAATTTCTGATTAATCGAAAACTTTTCATTTTATGAGCAGTTTATGAGCAGTTATAACGAAATTTTTTACTAACAAATAATTTCGTAAGTTCAAATGCCTACAACTTTTGAATAAAACGATATTTGTTAAATTCCGTGCGTACTCCTCTAGGTATTCTAATGTAGATTGACGAGAATTTTTTTTTTTGCTTTAGGTAAAGAATTGTGGATGCTAAATGTCACGCCAATAGTAGTCGGCCATTTTTTACATCGAAAAATATATATATATATATATATATATATATCTTCCAACAGCTTGATATTCATATTAAATAGATGTGTAATTAATTTTATGAGTGAATGACTTTTTCATACGATAAAAAAGGTCAAATTCGCACATGATTCTATACCAGTTACTGTGACCTAAGGCCTGACATCTAAACGCATTTAAAGTCCAAACTTTTTTAGCAATAGCCGTCAAATTAAATCATTACATTTATTTTATAATAATCTATGCATGTGCGGAAAATAATTCAAGTCTCTCGCTTTTTACGAAACTTACATCGTGGAAATATGGCATTTAATATTCAAATCCCCTTGAAATCGGAGCTTATTGACCGATTTTCACAAAATGAAATCAAGACATTCCTACCATAATCCTTTATTTATCTGAAAACGATTGTCGGGATTACTAAAAGTTGGGACAATTTACACCCTAGAGACTTTCTTTTGAAAGTGTACAGCCCCTTAAAATCGGAGTTCTGGTGTAATCAATTTTCATGAAATTCAATTCTACAGAATTCTATTCTTCTTCGGTGCAAAAATTTCACCGTTTATTAAAAAATTGTGAAGGTCACGCCGCAAGAAACAATTTTTCCAAACATTAATATTTCCTTAAAATCGAGAGCTCTTCACCAACTTCCACTGAAATCTAACCAACGGTCTCAAAATCAATTTTCTCACCTGTGGGAAAAAACCCTTCACATAAATTCCCCTTCCCAAATGTCCCTCCTTTCGTGGAGCATTCTAACGACCTTTCCGCCAAAATCCTCAAAAGCAAAGCTTTCTCCACGAGGGACCAAGAACGACTCGAGTCCTTTTCATTCCCAATCCACAAGACATTAACGTCTTCAAGGCCGGGAAGATAAATTTAATTACACCTCCATCATTTATAGCAAGAAAGCTCTCGAGGAGAGCGCATCACCGGCTTAGCCGACGGTAATAAAGCTCCTATCTGACTTCCACTTCATGTCACTTACCATTGGCAAGGACATTGAAACTCCTCGGAGCCATTTTGCAGCGGTGTCCAGATGAATCGAAAGCCAAAATAATTCGATCCCACGCGATAAGTAGGTACACGTTTACATCGCAAGGAAACGATAAAGATGGCGAGCATTCAATATGATGAGCATCCAGGACGAGGATTTTTACACAAGCAAAAAAGTCTAGAAGGTGAGAAACAAGAGTACGATAGAGGTGAGAGTGTAATGGAGTCTGTGCACATCAAAACTTTGTAAAACAGGAAAGCCAGACTGTATTTGATCCGCCCACTTACTTATCATAACGACATTATAGCCGCACATTAACTGCCTCATAACCAACGCCACCTCGATCGAGACCAAGGCCGCCAAGCATGTCTTTCTCTATGGTGGAGGAAGAATGAAACGTGGTGGCAAGAAGCGAAGGAGTGACAAAAATAACAGAACGCACGAGGACTTGCGATATCGCGGCTGTATACGGGGTGTTTCCGACAAAGTGTTACAACCTTATGGGCTTATGCACACGGCGTATATTTTTACGCACAGACAACGCGCGTTTCTCGAATGCGCGTTTTTCAGCCCAAAAAACATGTTGGTCAAGTGTGTATCATGTTTATATCGCGTCGTCTGCGCGTCGAAAATACGCCGTGTGCACAGGCCCCACATCTCAAAAAGTACGTACTATAATGAAAAACGTTTGAAATAAAAATTGTTTTGTTTCAAGAGGGGAAGAGGATGTCAATGTGAATTTGACCTTGGGTATAACCACCAAGGTCTGGTGGAGGTCAACGGCAAAATTTATCATTAGAACCCGCATTTTTTATCGTACATTCTGGCAGCTTACCTACAGAGCTTTTCAAACACTGGGGTTAAGATTTTTTTAATCGAGTGCCTTTTCAGTTACAAGACTTGAAAGTTACAATACCACCGGTCTCGGCAAAACTCAAGGCGTACGAAGTTGTGACTTCGAAGTTTCATAACTGTAAAAATACTCAATCGAAAAATACTTAATCATAGTGCTTTGAAAAACTCTCGAACTAGGCTATACGAATATTCAATGAAAAATGTGGCTTCTAATTAAAAATTTCGCAGTTGGCCTCTACCCGACCTTGGCGGTTATACCCATGGTGTCACGTCCGGAGGGGACGTGGGCATATAACGTGTGGTTCCCTCTTTCTTGCATACGCCTAGCGCAATAGCACGCGATGAGGGTAAAAAGAGGATGTGCGGGAGGAAGGAAGGATTTTTAAGGAATGTATGGAAATAATCCGATTATTTGGAAATGACTCGTTTCTAATTAACTGTTGATTTATTGGAATCAGCCAATTTGGCTAATTCTATTAACGCTCGAGTACAAAGAGTGTAAAAATGTGGTTCGCTTACATTGATGGTTTCATTCGGTGTCGACCCTGTCGTTCAGGTAGCGGGTGTCGGTCGTAAAATTTAGGGCCTTCGCTAGTGGGCCAGAGGCGGTCGCAGATGGTATCGATGGCACGCGTACAATTTTCGAGTACACTGATTCTATTCCGCGTACAATTTTCAAGGATTGGAGATAGTTAGAAAACAATTGATGTTTTGGATATTATACTGGTTCGAGATATTTTCTAATTCTGAACCTTTTCTAAGTTCGACGGTATGCACGCGACTAATTCGATTAAATACTTTGAACGTAGATAGAAAATTAGAAGACCGTCGTGGACTAATAGACTTATAGAGTGACTTCAATAGATTGTTTTTGATAGACGACAACGATAGACTGCGCGGTAGACTTTTGGAATGAACGAACTGCCCTGAACTGCCTGAAGTGCTTGAAGACTAAACTCAAAAACTGCTGGGTTACTCCCTTTATATGTGATTTCTTGGTCTCCCGAATTCATAGAGTGGGAGAGATAGAGTATTGACCTCATTTAATTTGGAAATAGAAGTATCATACATAACGAACGCATGAACCTAGTTCTGGTGGGAGGTTTTTATGGAGGAGGGCGCATCTGCATTCTCCGCATACGAATTCTTTTCCTGTGCTACTTAATTTTACGATCGGGCTGTTGGAAGTTTTTCAGGGCCTTACTGAGATTCATTTGTATGTTGTTTGTATGTAATCAGAGAGAACGTGGGGACGCATTTATGGATTCTTATGCAGCAGTCACTCGAGTCTATTTTTGTGACCTAGTTTCTATCGGGGAAAGCGCAGTGGTTAGGTGCTACGTAATCCTTTAGATATGCATCTCCCTTTTTTGATACTTCTTAATTTTACGACCGGATTGATGGAAACCTTCCCGGGCCTGACTGACGTTGCGCTAAAGGCGCATTACGTGTTTTTGTTTTATGGTTTTTCCGAGAAGTTGCGCCCAGTGTCCAATACGGCCGTCGACTAGACAAAAAGGGAAGGCCGCATGGAGTGCGCGACGCTCAGGTTCTATTAATGAGCGGCATCTTAACTGTAGAGTGCCTTTGGAAATATGTCGAGGAATGAGAATATTCTTATCGTGCTTATTTTAGTGCACGTGATTTCGTAGGGGACCGTGGGAGTCCTTGGTCACCTCGGAGTTCAATGTGCCTCCCGACCTGACAATGGTCAAATTACTATTGCCATATTTTTCCCCTCTTGAACCAAAACAACTTATGTTGGAAACATTTTTTATTCCAAACCGTACTTTTTGAGATACACTAAGCGCAACAATTGAATGATCGGTCATTTTTTCCACAAGTTCGACCATATTTCTACAAGCTCTATCTCAGTAGAAAATAACGGTAGGACATTTTTGAACGCATTTTGAAGCGTGAATAGTGCTTTTTATAAACGTTGATGAAAAAGAATGTATTCTTTTTTTTATGGGATTTTTACCCGTTAAACTACAAAAATCAGAAATTGAAGAAAATTGCACAAATTTGGGGATATGTACGAGGAACAAATATTTTTGGAAAAACTGTTTCTATCGTTTTCAAGAACCACGCATTCCGCTTTAAAATCGGTTGTTTTTTTACTGAGTTATTGAGCGTCAAGCAAAAATAGCATGTTTCGACTTTGAAAAGTCATAACTCCGGTAAAGAAAAGGTCTCACAACGTTCATAAATAGAGCATTGGAAAGTTGGAGTGTTCGGCTAAAAACGGTTACAAGTTTTTATTTTATTATCCCGTTTTTGTTATCGCGAAACGCAGTTAAACACAATGTGCATTCTCGGAATTTTACTTTTTGTGTAAAACGGTGAACAATGTGCAAAAAATCAGACTTCTTTGGACTCCTCTTGGAATTTGCCTTTCCTCGTGCCCCGACGTCGTGAAATTTAAAAAATCGTTAAATCTTCCGTTTCCATAAGGAATGTCACCCCAACTTGCAAAACGTGAAAATTCGAAAAGTGCCGCTGTAATCTGTGTTTCCTAAAAATTGACATTAGAGATCAGGACCCCACAGTTTGTTACTTCTGCAGTATTTATTGACTCCAAACCTTCTCTACTTGAATTGCGTGTGTGCGTGTGCGGGCTAATATTGCGTTTTCCCACCTCAGCTGCGGATCGCTGCCAAGAGGTGGTAGGGAGATGTTTTTTTTAATTCTGCGTTCTTTTTTCTCGTGCCTTCGAAGATGCCATTAAAAATCAGGATTTCTCCATCTTAACCGAATATTTGTTATTTACCTGTCATTTTCACGGGAACGAGCAACAAGTGATCTTATATTGGAAAGATGAGAACCTTAACTTTATTTGACTTACTAGCGTATTTTTTTGTTGTTTAATAACAATGATGTATTTATTATAATAAGAAATACTGTAAATGAAATAAAGTTAACATACTATACGCTCATCTTTGCGATGTTAGATCATTTGTAGCTCGTTCCCATGAAAATTACAGGTATACAACAATTATTGGGGTAAATACTAAGAAATCCTGATTTTTAAGGGCACCTTCTAATGAGCAAGAAAAAAAGACGCAGCATAAAAAAAAACATCTTCCTACGACCATTTTTAAGGGAGATATCGAAATAGTTGACTAAGCCCAACGTGAGGTGCCGTGGCGGGAGAGGTGATACCCCTACCATGCCGCCCAGTCGCACCAACGACGCCTTTCGCGAGCGCCAGATCGGCTTCAATGTTTATGTGCATTGCGATAAACACTCCAACGGGTTTTCATCACATGTAGAACATATGTACTTGTAATGAAGATATAAAATTACTTTTTTAGAAATCGCGTGTCTCACAAAGACTACAAGAATCTAAAAGAATGTTTCAAGTATAGCCTCCAAATTTAAATACATGAGTAAATTTGTTTATAAGCAACAATTTTAAAGGTTCGAATCAAAATCTTTTTGATTGAAAAAATCACTTTTTCGCATTCGATTGTGAATTAGTACACGTTAATGACCATCACGTAAATGTTTTTCCCCATGTGGCCCTTCTGTATGACTTGCTATAAGAAGTTGTCGGATTTACGTAAATCGGTAATTACTCGTTAACTATATGATCTAGCTCAATGAAATTTAAAGATATCTTTTGGGGATACATTTTTCTAGATACTGATTGAGTTTCGGAACGCTAAGTTCATTGATAAACGAAGTACATGCAAAATTTAAAAAAAATCCTTCGCCGGTGATTTGCCGTTAAACTAAAATCCTACGCGATTTTTGTATAGGCCTCATTTTATAAGTGACATAATTCCGCACAACTTTTGTAAGAAGCATTTTTCGATAAAACCAATTCCAAAAAAGATATGATTAAAAAGCGGAGTTTTTTTACAATCTCTAGTGGTGGCAAAACACCATTTTTAGGAAACTTTAGGTTATAGTTCTGGTAACCTAAAAAACCTACAAAAAAATTATCGCCGTGCTGGCCTCCAAGAATAGAAGACGGTCGAATTTCTGTACATTCCGACGGGACTATATCGTGGATCGCATGTCGCGGCGCTGGGGTCGAGCCGCGTTTGAAAACTTGCTGTCGCAGGTAAAGTGCAGATGACGCTCGAGCCCATAGGCTTACAGTGTGTTTTGATAGGACGGCGTGTGGCGAATACCCAGCATGTGTGTTACCTTCGGAACGTGTAACCGGGGTAAGTAATAATCATTAAAAAAAGAAATGTACTTAGCAATTATGTGTACAAAATTACTGGTAGTTTATTGGTTTTGACGTTTTTCTTTGCTTTTCCTTTCGGTGGCGAGAACGATACCTGCTATCACTGCTGGTAAGTCGTAGTCTTTGACCCGTTTTCTTAATGTATTTATATGCTTAAATGATGTTGTTCGAGCGGGTAAAATGCACACGATATTAATACTAATTTGAACTTTTTACAGGTAGGCCCCGCAAGATCGACGGAGCCTCGTTGGAGGCCACAATTCTGGCGCGATGAGAGATGACATAAGTGGTAAGTAATTTTATGTGTAATAATTTGTTATTCAACTGTCTTTTTTAAATAAATAGTACTTGTTTAAATACTTAGACTAACGTGTTATAGTAACATTAATGAATTTTAACTTTTTACAGGGAGGCCGAGGACGCAACGGAGGCTCTTCGGAGGCCAGAATTCTGGTGCGAGGAGAGACGACGTGAGCGGTAAGTGTTTTTTAGGTGTAATTATGTGTCGTTTGATTGTTTTATGTATCTTACTTATTTGAACAATTAGGTAAACGCGTTGTGATAGTATTAATCAGTTTTCACTTTTTACAGGTAGGCACCGGTGGACCGACGGCGGAACTTTTCTTCGGTACTGTAAGGACGGGGAGCGCTAGTGTTCCTCGTTTTAATCTTTAGCATATAGGTACTGTATCTATTGAATAGATAATCAATGTTGTCGCATTTGTTTTTTGTTTCAGGTTTCGAAAGTGCAGGGAAAATGATGGAAAAATTAACATGTGCGTCAAAGTCCCAGTCTGACTCGATCCGCCGTCGAATTAGGACGTGTCTACGAGCGAGGCGTGTTCACGAGTAAGCCTACCGTATTAACATACGACTAAGTGTGTGTCTGCGTCGTTATAGTGTGTCTGCTAGAACACGGAACAATAGTGAAAAAATTTATGTATACTAATTATGAGAGAGACAATAATAGTGTTAACGCCATGGCAACTGGCAATTCAGCCAACGGGCCGTCAGATTCAGCGCCGAATGCATCGAATACACCGAGAGCAAGCTACAGTTTAAACACAGGGACTCTGCAAGAATCAACACTCTATACTCCAACCGCTACCCCATCAGCTGTGGGCATGAGCGATACACGTGTCGTCTTATCGAGAAATTCGAACAAGTCCAACAGCGGTACCGAGTCACCGATGTGGCAAGTGGTCCAAGGTAAAAAACCTCGTAGAAATTCTAGTGTATCCAAGATCGGCGATGAGGAAAGTAGTCAAGTCTCGTGTAACAACAGATTTACACCTCTCAACATCGAAAATCATGGCAATCAAAACATGATCATAGACAATAACAACACGTCAAAGATAAGCCAGAGAATTCCGAAACCACCGCCTATATTCATTCCAGACGTTACATCTATTACAGAGCTAGAGAAGTGCCTTGTAAGCGATGCCAACAAGAGTGACTATACATACAAAACAATCAACACCGACGGCCAAATTAAGATTACAGCCAAAGACGCTGAAACATGCAGAAACATTACACATACCCGGGAAAAAAAGTTCATGGCTGAGTGGATGTGTTCATATATGTTACAGATATTGTCATATATGTATCAGATATATTTATATCTGACATTTTACAGTATCATATATAGTATAGTCATATATATATTTACATATAAACATATATTTACAGTATAGTCTGATCATATTCCACATCACATGTAGATGTAGAAGATCATATCTGATCAAATACAGTATCTGGCCTGACCATATATCAACTCATGTCTGTTTATATCTGGCTAAGTACCAAGGCGAGTTGGTACCGTAAATTCGTATCTGAACATACATGATGTGATATGTGAACGTATCTGTTCGTATAAGATCATATTCGATCAAATACGGTACCAGACTCCGCTATTTAGATCTCACATATGTTTTTATGCGATCAGGTACCAAGGCGAGTTGGCAGCGTGAAACCATATCTGAACATATATGATGTGATATATGAGCAGGCACGTTCATATAAAATTGTATCCCATCAGATACGATACCAAACCTGGAAAATATACGAAGTCTTATACACTCCTACCTTATCGTATATGCAGTTCAGTTGTTCACACATGAAAACATCTGAATGTATGAAACGATATATGAGGATATGAGACGATATCCGATCAGATTTGGCACCTCACCTGACTGTATTATATGTGATCATGTGAGTTACTATAATAATATTAATTATTAACACGTCAAATGATGACGTGTTAATGACCCCGTTCTATATATGTAGACATTTTAATATCTTCATGACTGCATTAACAAGACTTGATCTGTCTCAACAGGGTAAGATTTGCTCTGATATAGTCGGAGTCATACCTGGTCTGATAGTTTAGATAAACTATGATTCTATCATATGGGCCGGTCAATTGTTCATTGATGCCCAGGTCTACTGGGATCCACGGTATTTTATTCTTATACGGATAGACAGATCTGGTCCAATAAGATTAGATTTGCCTGACACGATCAGATCTGGCCCAATAAAATCAGATCTGGTCCAACAAGATCAGATCTTGCCTGGGGATTGGATCTGGTCAGACCTGCTGCGATATGGACGGGTCTGCTCTCCAAATTATCAAAATGGCTCTGATATGATCATACATGCTCAGATATAAGCATACATGATCTGTCATGACACTACATGGACAGATATGGCCATTTTTCTCGTCTGATCATATCTGATTCTACACATATGATTCATATATATTCAGAGATTAACTTTTTTTCCCGGGTATACTCAATGATGCAAAGGCCTCATACCATACGTACTAGCTGAAGCAAAACCGGGCATATAGGATGGTCCTAAGATCACTGCATCCATCAACTCCTCTCGACGACATAAAAAATGCTATCGAAGAGCTCGGGCATCAGGTGGGTAATATAACCAATATTTGACATGGGAAAACGAAAGTACCGTTGCCTCTTTCCTTCGTGGACTTACAGCCCATGAAGAACAACAAAGAAATCTACAAGATTGATGTACTTTTGAACGCGAAAATCGAAGTCGAACCTCCTAGGAAGAATACGATGATAGTACAATACATCAGATGCCAGAGATATGGCCACACCAACAAGGAAACGTTGCGAGGTCGATGTCTCCGATTTCGATGAAATTTGGCATGCTTGTAAAATGGATAAAAATAGGCGACATGTATTTTTTTATATTGGCGGAACCCGATTTTTAAGGGTTGAAAAGCACCCTCGAAAATTGGGGTGTTTTTCGTTTTTCGTTTTTCGTCGATAACGTTTTAACGGTACGAGATATGAAAAAACTTCAAATTGCAACAATCTTTATTTTTTAGTGTACAATACATTGGAGATGAGAACGATGCAGATAGCAACAGATTTCATATTGTTTATTGCAAAAATGCAATTTTTTCAATCGTATCTCCGAGAATTTTTAATCGATTGGGATGTAAATTTGCACGCATGTAGAGAATGGAAAAGTGCGGATACGGATTTTTTCTTTTTCCGATATCTCACAATTAAGGCGTAACCCCCACTTGTAGCGCAAAAAAAGGCCTTTTTCATGAATTTTTTTAAAGAAAACTACAAAACTTTAATCGATCAATATACCATCTTAAAGAACACATCTTGAAGAACTTTCAGTAATTTTTTTATTCAAAAATATTACATTGTTTAGTGGCAAATGGCCGTCAATGAAAGAATGTTTTTATATACACGGTTTGCGGTGACCAACATTGCGGCGAAGTGGATTATCTGAAAGAAAATGCGGATGGATTTAGTCAAATATAAGTATAAACTAGTCTTTAATCGAAGGATTTTAAAAAATATTCATTTTTCACAAAATGGCGGACAGTCAAAGTTAATGGTTCGATTTTAACGAAAAAAAAACGGCCGTTTTTGGCTATAAAACGGCCATTTTTTTCGGAAAAAAAATCGAAGGATTAAAGACTACATTTTTATGTATTAAATAAGCCTGCAAAATTTCAAGAAGATCGGTTCATTAGTGTTCGAATAATCTTGGTCACTGACTTCAGAAATGCCATTTTGAGAAAAACGCGTTTAAAGTTTCAATTTCAGTTTACACGAAGAAAATATTTTTTTTTGTAAACTTACATAGAGTCATCTATTCCGGGCCTCAAAAAAAAACTGCACTTCAAATTGCACTTCAAAAAAATGCAATAAAAAAAAATCGATTTTTCCAAAATCGCAAGTAACCCCTTAAGGGGTTGAACCTGCCCGTCGATTTTTTTTCCGAGAGCATCGTATAATCAGCTAGCCTTTTGGCATTTCGGTCGAAATTCACGTCAATACATGTTCGTGTTATGATGCAATTGCATATTTGTAATATTCCACCCCCCCCCCCCCCCAACGGCCCCCTCTCAAAAGACAAACGTTCAAAGTTCTTACCGTGCGGCATAGACGAAAATTTGTAGAAATAAAAATGGGTTACAAAGAAAGTACAATCAGTCAAAATAGTCGATACACATTTTCTCGTTTTCGAAATAAAAATAAAGTTCGAAGGGAAAAAATGTTGTATTCTTCGACTACTAGACGTTCATGATGATAATGATGAGTACAGCAACAAATGGCGTGTTGTTTATTGCAATAATTCATGAATTACTTGTGAAAAATCACTCTTCAGTTTTCCACTCATATGGGCAGAGGCAAGGCTCGCAATCACGGACTGACTTCGTGCTTCGGAAAGCAACTGGGTTACAATTGTATATTTACAAAGAAATTCCACTCCGCTCACTGTATCGAAGGCATTATCTGCAGAGATTACAGCGTTTTTGGGTTGCCGCTGCAACTCATGAACAGAATGATGCAAACATTTTTATGAGCGTATAACGCAGTATAATTTAATCTATATCTTTAACTTTAATTTCACAAACAGCAGAACCAATGAACGAAAGAAATAAATCTTCGCAAAGAGCGACTACGGTGCAAAGAACGGCTCTCATGATAACCTTAAAATCGCCTTATTAAAGATTAATAGCAGTTCTGGTAATAGCGTGTGTCATCGGTATTTTTTTTCGTGTGTATTTATCAATTGGGTTTCAAGTCATATAAATTCACCAATGATCATTATTGCTGCAGTTACGACGGAGAAGCCTGCCATACATTTTGAGTTCGACGTACAAATAAAAATGTACGTTAATCCGGTGAATGTTATTCAACTTCTATCCATAGCAATAAGTGCTATGAATTTGCCTCGCACTCCAATCACCGAACAGGAAAAACAGTTCAGTAAGGATCTAGAAAACATGATCATTAAAGCGATGGATCAACATATGAAAACGGAAGTCGAAACTGGTTTGGATTTTCTGTTACCAAATGAAATTCATGAAGCAGCCGCAATAGAAGATGACAGTGAAGGAGATTGGCACGGACCACGATACCTAGATCCAAAAATTTATGAAAATGTATGTTCCCAAGATATAGAAGAATTGAGTTACGAAAACAAGATAAGAGCTGTAGATTACTGGAGATCCAGGGCAAATGGGAATAGAAAGTTATCATCTGTTCAAACGAAATTCAAAAAGGTGAAATCAGAGCCGCAGTTACGCCGGTAGGCCTATAGTATAAATAAGGGTGGCACCTACAAAGAAAAGTTAACAAAGATAGTTCACTACGCGCTAAACAATTTTAATGATGCTTTGGACAAAAGGCTGCCTGCCTATGATATAGATCTTCGACGATGAGCCTTACGTGCACGAGAAATTGTAGAAATACCAGCCGTAAATTTTCAAGCATTCGCTTCTTGGCTAAGGACATTCAAAAACCAACATGGAATTGTGTCACGGAAGATTACTAAATATGTAACCAAACAACAATTATTAAACGCTGATACACTTCGAAACAAAACTATCGAATTTATAGAAATGGTGAAAGTCAACATAGCCAACGTTGGGGCTGAAAACACATTTAGATCTGATCAGAGTGGATTCAATTTAGAGCTACATACAGTCCACACATTGGCGAAAGATGGGCAGAAATCCGTTAAGACAGTCGTGCAATCGAAAACATCAACAACACACAGTTATACTATACAGCCTTTGGTTTCTGCGAGTGGCAAGCTTTTGGCACCTATGTTGATCGTTTTCAACGAACCTACTGGCAAATTTGGTCCTCGAGTGGAACAAACTATGTTCAGAGCCGAAAATATATTTCTATTGGCTTCGAAATCTGGGAAATTGACGACTAAGCATTTCAAGCGATGGTTCCAAGAAGTATATATTCCCAATACGGGTCCAAAATCGGTAAAACTTCTGGATTCTTGGAGCGGTCAATGTCCAACTGCATTTAAGGGACGACACCACTGTGACGGCTTAAAAAAATCGATTTTTTGAAAACCATCTAGAAAAATCTAAAATACATTTAAGATTAAGATGCCGTTGGACCCAGGTCGAAAAAATAATTATTTTCGGAGATACTGAATATTTTGTGGAGCGGTGCAGCACTCCGTGACGCTCGGGGTCCCGCGCAGCTGCGCGCCTCAGGGTCGGCAGGTATACCGGGCCTTTCCCAGGTCCTGCGGGTCTTTCCCAGGTATTCTTTTGTCTCCCTTCACAAAAACCGGCTATTGTTATAAATATAGTTTTGAAAAAAAGCCATAGGTGGCGATAATTGAAAAATGTTCAAGGCAGGTATAGGGATAGCGTCATAGCGTCAGTTTGTGAATAGAAGCGACGCCACTCGTGTCTAAACGCTCCGAATCGTTTCGTTTATAAATATCGAACGCTCAGAATTATTCTTTGCACATCGAAATGGATAATCCGAAAGTGTACGCGGGGAAAAAGGGAACAAAACGGAGCTATGTGACGAGGAGTCGAACGAAAATTTCGAATCGAAAACCTCCGAACCGTTATAACTCCGAAAATAGTTCTGCAGAGTATGTGAGCATGTCGGCGAAAAAGTTAAAATCGTCGGACGATTTAGAGGTCGGTGTTACTAACGATTTCGGTTATCGTATAGTACACCTCGTCAATGCATTGAACATTATATCGACGTTAGTGAAGTGCAAAGTGTGTGATCGCGATATAAAGTTTACTGAAAAAAGTTTGCGCGGACTCGGATTCAAAATCGAGGTCGATTGCGGCCATTGTGAAAAAGTGCAAATCAATTCGTGTCCTATGATTGACAATGCATACGAAATAAATCTTCGGATCGTATTCAGTATGCGTCTTCTTGGCGTCGGTTTGAATGGCCTGATGAAGTTTTGTGCATTTATGGACCTACCGCGCCCCATATTTCAGTCTTTCTACGATCGAATCTTAAATTCGATTTCGATTGCGACTAAAGCTGTGAGCACAGTGAGCAAACAAAAGGCTGCACTTGAGGAGGAGACAATTTCGTTGGAAAATGGGGTGGAGGACGGAATTATCGTTTCAGGCGACGGATCGTGGCGTAAGCGCGGTTTTAGCTCGCTTTTCGGCATGACATCGCTAATCGGCTGGTACACTAAAAAAGTGATCGACGTTATGGTGAAATCGAAATATTGCAAAGCTTGCGAGCATTGGGAAAAAAAAAAGAAAGCACCGCGGAGTACTGGGAATGGAAAAGTACCCACGACGATGAGTGCCATGCGAACCATAGCGGCTCCTCCGGAAAAACGGAAGTCGACTCAGCTGTCAAAATGTTTCAACGGTCTGAAGAGCTCTATGGCATAAAATATAAATATTATATTGGTGACGGCGATTCTAAAACGTTTCTGGGTATATCGAATAGCGATCCATACGACGGTTTCGAGATAAAAAAAAAGAGTGCATCGATCATGTCCAAAAACGTATGGGGACGCGCCTCCGCGAAGTCGTGGAAAAACAAAAAAGATTGTCTGGCAGAGGAAAGCTCACCGGAAAATTGATTGACGAGTTGAGCACATATTACGGCTTGGCTATTCGGAGGAACAGCGATGATGTTGAAAAAATGAGGAAGGCAATTTGGGCAACTATCAAACATAAAATATCCACAGATAGTGAGCCACAACATGACGATTGCCCAGAGGGAGCCGAGTCGTGGTGTTCGTGGCAGCGAGCGGTCGCAAGCGGTAATATTTCTGAATATCGCCATAAGCCGCCTTTTCCTGAGAAAGTATTGGAGGCAATTACGCCAGTCTTCGAAAATTTGAGCAGAGACGATTTGCTGCAGCGTTGTTTGGGCGGCTTCACGCAAAACAACAACGAAAGTTACAACAAATCAGTTTGGGCAATAGCCCCCAAGTGTCAGTCCGGGAGCAAAAAAATCGTCGATATTGCAGCTGATATCGCGGTATTATTCAATGATGGCCTGAGAAGCCTCATGAAAGTTTTGGAGACGTTGGGGATAACTATCGGCCCAAATTGTTTCAATTCTTGCGTTGAAACGGACGCAGCGCGGATCGAACTGGCGGAGCGCTCGCTCACAGACGCTGCAAAAGAGGCAAGAAGAGCCTCTACAAGTTCGAGAAAATATGCTAGGGACAATGATTTGCTTCTTGAAGGCCAGCTATTTGGTGCCGGCGTCGCTGATTAAAGGTAAAATTTTTTTTTTCCAATTTATCGCATAAATTAACAAACCTAAAACTTTGAACGCGTTTTTCTCAAAACCACTTTTTTGAGTGCGGCCCCCAGCAGAACTCGAGCAATTTTTATCCGATCGACTTCAAATTTGGATTGCATCAATAAAACTAGATTATCTAAAGAAGTACATAGGATTTTTTCGATATCTCAATAATAATAAAAGTTATAGCCTATTTTCGACGAGAAATTTTGCTCGAAAATCGTCCTTTAATTTCAAAAGCGTGCCTATTTTTTAAAAATCAATATTTTTTTCAAATCCCTGTGTACTTCTCTTCAAAATATCATATTATTAACGAAAACACTCGGTATTTTTTTTCAGATCGACTTTAAAGAGAGTTCTGCTGCGTGCCGCGAACCACTGCAGAGGCAACAGTACCTGACGCGGGACCTTCCCCAGCGTCACCATGGGGCGTGAAAAATTTGAAAATTTTTTTTTATGTATCTTCAATAACAACGAACAAAACAAAAAAAATCGAATATCTTTTTTTTCCCACAAAAAAAAATTCTTGAAAAATGGCAAAAAAACAGGGGGTCACAGTGGTGTTCTGCCTTAAGAGACTTTCAAAGACATTCACGAGAGGTGTGAAGACATCCAGAGACTTTCGAAGACATTCAAGAGTTCTTTGACAATATTCATAATACGTTTGAAGACATCGATGAGGGGATCGACGATGTTTTAGAGACTTTCAAACACATTCACGAAGGGTTTGAAAACGTTCAAGAAACTTTCGGATACGTTCTACAGACTTTCGACAACATTCACAATACGTTTGAAGACATTCATGAGGGGTTCGAAGACGCTTGAGAGACTTTCGAAGACATTCATAATACGTTTGAAGACATTCATGTGGGGTTCGAAGAGGCTTAAGAGACTTTCAAAGTCATTCACGGGAGGTTTGAAGACGTTCAAGAGGCTTTAGAAGACGTTCAAAAATCTTCGGCAACATGCATAATACGATCTTCGACGACATCCATAACCCGAAGACTTTTATGACATTTGAGTTTCGCTGGAATTGTTTGGGTTTGTTTGGGATTTTCACAGTTTTGGTGGAACGTGTTTGAGTTTGTTTGGGTGCGCACCCAACCACACCCAACTCAACCGTCATGAAAGTCTTCGGTTTATGGATGTCGTCGAACATCGTATTATGCATGTCGTCGAAGATTTCTGAACGTCTTCGAAAGCCTCTTGGACGTCTTCAAACCCTTCGTGAATGTCTTTGAAAGTCTCTAAAACATTGTCGATCCCCTCATCGATGTCTTCAAACGTATTATGAATATTGTCAAAGAACTCTTGAATGTCTTCGACAGTCTCTGAATGTCTTTGCACCTCTCGTGAATGTCTTTGAAAGTCTCTTCAGCGTCTTCGAACCCCACATGAATGTCTTCAAACGAATTATGAATGTCATCGAAAGTCTCTCAAGCGTCATCGAACCCCTCATGACCCAGGTAGGAATTGACGATGAAAAAAGGGCTCGCCAAGCTCTGAAACAAGGCTCACATTTTTTAATTCAGGCTGAGCACCAGCCTGATTTCAGGCCTAGCTGAACCTCTGAATGATAACGCGGTTTCAGGCTCTTGCACACAGGCTTGACCAAAGGCTGGTAGAAAAGCCTGTACTAAGCCTGAAACGACGAAAAAACAAGGCTCAAAACGAGCCTTAATGAAGCCTTCACGAGCATTTATGACCAGGCTTTTCCCAAACTCTTCCCGAGGCTATATGAGGCCTGTTTTTAGTTTTCTATATTCTACATTCGGGTAAATTGAATAAATTTGTAAAGAATTAATTTGATTTGTTATATATATATTTATTATTTGTTATATTATTTGTTACAAAATATATATAAAAAATATTTTAAAAAACAAAACTTTATTTTATTGCGTACTTTTATTTTCGTATATACTTTTTTGTGTACCTCATAAATATCGATAAGAGCATATGTTTAAATGTTCTGAGCTGCCTCCTTCGCTTTCGTTTTTCGTGCCTTCGCACCCGACAAATTTATTGCTAAATTTTTTTTTCATAAAAGTACAGAAAAAAATATTATTTTAAACTTATTTTATTTTATCACAACCTGAAACAAGCCTGAATCCAGCCTTGATTTATCAGCCTCAAAATTCATCGGCTGAATGAAGCTTGAAATAACCCTGAGATTAGGCTAAGCAGCCAGTCTTGGTTCCAGGCTGCTCCAAACGATGCAATGAAACCTGGGCCAGGTCTGTCTCACTCAGGCTCGGTGAAACAAGGCTCGCACAAGCTTGTTTCCATCGTCAACCTTTTGATTTCCTACCTGGGGAATGTCTTCAAACGTATTATGAATGTCGTCGAAAGTCTCTAGAACGTATTCGAAAGTTTCTTGAACGTCTTCAAACCTTTCGTGAATGTCTTTGAAAGTCTCTAAAACATCGTCGATCCCCTCATCGATGTCTTCAAACGTATTATGAATATTGTCAAAGAACTCTTGAATGTCTTCGAAAGTCTCTGAATGTCTTCGCACCTCTCGTGCATATCTTTGAAAGTCTCTTAAGCGTTTTCGAACCCCACATGAATGTCTTCAAACGTATTATGTACGCCGTCGAAAGTCTCTTCAAGGTCTTCGAACCCCTCGTGAATGTCTTTGAAAGTCTCTCAAGCGCCTTCAAACCCCCCCCCCCCCCCCCCATGAATGTCTTCAAACGTATTATGAATGTCGGCGAAAGTCTCTTGAACGTATTCGAAAATTTCTTGAACGTCTTCAAACCCCTCGTGAATGTCTTTGAAAGTCTCTCAAGCGTCTTCGAACCCCTCATCGATGGCTTCAAACGCATTATGAATATTGTCAAAGATCTCTTGAATGTCTTCGAAAGTCTCTGAAGGTCTTCGCACCTCTCATGAATATCTTCAAACTTCTTATGAACGTTTTCGAAAGTCTCTTGAATGTCTCACGGATATCTTTAAACGTCTCATGATCGTCGTATAAAGTCTCTTGAAACTCTTTGAACCCCTCATGCGTGTATTCAAACGTCTTGTGAATGTTTTCGAACGTCTCTTGAATGTCTTCAAACGTATTATGAATGTCTTTGGACAAACCCCTTCGTGAATGTCTTTGAAAGCCTCTCTTAAGCGTCTTCGAACCCCTCATGAAAGTCTTCAAACGCATTATGAATATCGTCGAAAGTCTCTTGAACGTATTCGAAAGTTTCTTGAACGTCTTCAAACCCCTTGTGAATGTATTTTAAAGTCGCTTAAGGTGTTACCCCCACTTGTAGCGCAAAAAAAGGCCTTTTTCATGAATTTTTTTAAAGAAAACTACAAAACTTTTTTAATCGATCAATACACCACCTTAAAGAACACATCTTGAAGAACTATCAGTAATTTGTTTATTGAAAAATAGTACATTGTTTAGTGGCAAATGGCCGTCAATGAAATAATGTTTTTATATACACGGTTTGCGGTGACCAACATTGCGGCGAAGTGGATCATCTGAAAAAAAATGTGGATGGATTTAGTCAAATATAAGTATAAACTAGTCTTTAATCGAAGGATTTTAAAAAATATTCATTTTTCACAAAATGGCGGACAGTCAAAGTTAATGGTTCGATTTTAACGAAAAAAAATCGAACGATTAAAGACTACATTTTTGTGTATTAAATAAGACGGCAAAATTTCAAGAAGATCGGTTCATTAGTGTTCGAGTAATCTTGGTCACCGACTTCAGAAATACCATTTTGAGAAAAACCCGTTTAAAGTTTCAATTACACAACGGATTCTTCTCTTTCAACGCTCATATCTCAGTCAATTTTGTCCGGATCGACTTGAAATTTTCAGGACATATTCTCAGATACTTATACTTCAAAAAAATGCAATAAAAAAATCGATTTTTTCAAAATCGCAAGTGGGGCTAACCCCTTAAACGTCTTCGAACCCCCCATCGATGTCTTTAATCGTATTATAAATATCGTCACAGATCTCTTGAACGTCTTCGAAAGTCTCCGAAGGTCTTCGCACCTCTCATAATGTCTTCAAACGTCTTATGAACGTTTTCGAAAGTCTCTTGAATGTCTCACGAGCATCTTCAAACGTCTCATGAACGTCGTAGAAATTCTCTTGATACTCTTTGAACCCCTCATGCGTGTCTTCAAACGCCTTATGAATGTTTTCGAACGTCTCTTAAATGGCTTCGAACGTCTTATGAATGACTTCGGAAGTCTCTGGAACGTTTCACGAACGACTATCGAAAATCTTCGAATGCCTCGCAAACTTCCAACAAACGGCTCACGAACATCTAACGAACGTATACTGATGAATGTCTTCGATTATAATTGGGCGATTATATTAATGTATTTTCATTCAAATTCCATACAAAAAAAAATGAGTTTCACATAAGAAAGTAATATTGTATTCAGTTGCACAATCCGGTATCAGGTGATGCTGACATATATAAGTACGGGGCGAGGAGAATAAAAAGTACATAATGTTACATTTCTTTTATTTGTATGAATCTTTATGATGCAGCCACCAATTAAATATTTCAAATAAATTTTGTAAGGCACAACTGTTTTTATGCTTTTCACATCGTAGACTAAAACTTCCATCTAATTTACTTGAGACATCCATATCGTCAAAGTCTATATTCAACGACTCAATAAATAGCTCATTTTTCATATTTATTATATCAGCTAGCCATTCTCGTTTTTCATTACCCTTAACATATACGATAGGACACATGTCGTCGTCCGTTGAACCTTCAACTCCAGCTGTTATTGAACCTTCAGCCATGCTATATGGAACGTTTCCATATGCCCACTTTAGACCATGATGATTGCGAATCAACCATGATGCTTCGTATCTCGCAGATTTTGCTGATCTATCCAATTTTACGGATAATGTCGGTCAATGGACAATATTCAACAACGCGATCATATAAGATTAAAACAATATGCAGTTGTATTCGGTGGTGAATCTTCTTTGCATTCGAACTCTATTCACACATCTACGGTAGCATTTTTTGCAGGCTCGTTCTGATGCGATCAATCATTAACCGTGAGAGGGTCGTGACATTAAGACTTGGCGATGGTTAGTAAAGAACGATCACTATTGCAGTCATAATGGTATTTACAAAATCGAGAGTACATATTGAACAAAATGTCGAAACTTTTTTAAAGTCCAAATTCGAGTAATCTTGAGAAAAGAATGCTGAATTGAGATAAAGTTTAGCACTTGTGAGTTTGCAGTCGGTGAATGATGTAATGTCCTTTGCCATACATCATCTTTTTTGCTAGCCTGCACCGCACCAATTACATATTTTGGTTTCTCTAGTTGGGACGCAGCTTTTACGGTCCACGAATGTTTCGTTGTGCTTTGAAACGATGGACAGTCGTATAGATCCCAAGAGCGAAAACTCATATTCAAGTATCGCCCACTTTCTAATGTTCGAAGTAATGATAATTTATTGATATCATCTAATATTATGTGGGACATACGCCATTGTATCTTGAGTAATTCAACTTCTACCTCTAGTGGTTGATGATGACTGAATGTACAATTATTGCCATAGCGTGAAGGTATTAGAATTAACTCATGAGGAGCATTAATTTTCGTAGAAAATGTATTTTATGCATAGCACTAGTTTTTCCAGTTTTGTCACAAACTATGATATGAAATCGGCGCTGTGATGTGATCGATACTATGATAGCGATTCATCATATGAAAAACACATGTGGTATTCAATAGTAAATACTTCATGATATTGATACATATCCTCTGCTACGTTCTTCGCATCAGTCTTTGCACACTCTTATCACTATTACAGTGAATGGATGTGTTGCTTTCCGATTGGAGTTGATGATTTGGATCCACCTATTGGTATCATTTGATAGTCGGATGGCGCAGTGCTTTATCTCATGTGATTGCAGGATATCCGGTGATCTAAAGTAATGCCGACACCTGCGAAATAATGGATTGTTGTTTAATTCGTCTAGCACATATAACGATATAGTAATTTTGTTAACTTCATACACCGATGGCATATATATATTTTTTAATGGTTGTCTTTGTTCTGCGCTCACGAGGCTTGACAGGTTCTTTATCTATGTGATACCTCATACATTGTTATCTTCGGTATCTTGTATGTACAGCAAATTGATATGCTTTTCTTCTTCTTATGTTGAGCCACGCGTATCGGAGCACTGTCTTCTTCGGTGGTTTACACATTGATGGATAAATTGTTTTGAAGCACAATTTTTGTATTTTAATTTGACCTACAGTTACTGGGAACCAATATTCGATAGATTCAATGCCGTTGAATAGTGCATGTAAGAAGATCCGTGGTCACTGTTTCGTTCAGCTGGGTATAAAGGTGTGACTGTCACCCATGCGAAACGTGTATTATCTCTTGATTGCACATTAATCGCAGCCTTCATAATCATTATTTCCCGTGGCAATACGATATAACATTTAACGCACATTGATTTATACTTATTTACATTTATTGTAAGATTACGTATTTTTCGTAAAGCTCAACCACTTCCGCGTTGTTGAAATTCATCGAGCAGGGGTTAAAGTATAGGCCATCACGCATTCAAGTCGAGTTCTCGCCACATTAACCCATCACCGCTGTGTCCTGCACCCATGCATATAGAATGCATGTACAGGGAATACTTCAATCCTTCCAGATGCGGTATTTGGCATATCAATGACTATTGATGTTTAGTTGATAATCGTTGGCACTTAATTCGGCTTTGCGTTTTCAGTACTTCGATGAACTCGACGATCTGTTGCTCCCACACAGCAAAGTCGTCAATCGAACTTAAGAGCGTGGCTTGGTTGTGCAAGATTTCTTTTGATGGTTCATTGTTGTTCTCCATATTAACGAGTTGAAAAGTCTTCCCAGAGAGATATGTTGACTCACTGCTTTATTCAAAATGTGGCCACTTTTGAGCGCTGTCGATGATTAAAAATGGTCTCCCATCAGAAAATATTTTTGTCGTTCCCTTCTAGCTCGGAAAATGTAATAGAATCACCTGCACCAGAGTTTTTTAATATCACGTTGATATTTTTCATCGTGAAAAGCATGAAAAATAAATACATACACAGAACGAGCCGGTCGGGGTTCAACGGGAGCAAAAAAAAAGTATTTTGTTAGTATTCCAGACCGCGAGTGCATCTATGCTCAAATGGTGCATGCAGTGGGATCAGCGGTCGAAGCCTAAACAAAAAAAAATGCTCCGCCCATAGATCCATAAAGTTGATCGTTTTGTAATAAATACCTCGTTTTCGTATATGTGTTTTGGATAGCCAAGACATTACTTGAGCGGAATGTTATTTTTTCAAAATGTTCCCTATGCTCGGAGGCAGGCTTCGAACGTCGACGAAGAAAAAAAAATACCTTAAGAATATGGCTGATTTGGCAAGAACTGTATCGTTTCAAGTGTCACTTGAATAGGTTTGATGTTGCTCTGCGAAGAGCCCTATGATTCGTGACAGGCTGGACTTCATACATACTGGAACACGTGGCAATATTTGTTGAAAACTCTAAGATGCTCTTTATAATACGCCAGTTCAGTCTCCATGACCTAGACGCTGTTCTGTAGAGATCACGAAAGTCACTGATTGGCGAGCCTGGCCAGCTTTCACCTCCACGAGTGCACACTTTTCTGGACAGCTGAACTACCCCACAGGGATAGTTAAGAAAAGAAAACTTTTCGTTTATCCCTGGCCAGGATGCACCATCTTGCAAGGTTGTTTTTCTACAAGTCCCAACTAATGTTGAAAACTGTTTACACATCCTGTTGGTCATCCACCACCCTATTATAAGCCTATGAGGATCCGAAAATCGAAATCCGAAGAAGGATCGGAACAGCAGTTTTCGCCATTCCAGTCTTCAACCTCCGAGGTGTCATTGTGAAAGAGTCGGAAAAGGGAAAATCAGTTAAGAAAAATGTCGAACCAAATTGAAGTGATCAATCTCGTCGATGATGAGATGGAGGTTGTTGTGAATATCGCCGATGACAACGAAGTAGAAGTTGGGGTAGGCGACGACGTTATTGATATCGCCGATGATGACGATGATGAGTGGACGGACATTGAAGTGCTTGCACATGATGACATGGAACTGGCCGAGATGGACACTGATACGGAATCATTTGATAGTGGATTGGGTGATGCCTCAGATAAGGGAGTCCATTATGTGCGTGAAATCATAGTGGACCAGCAGCAAATAAATCGGTTGAACCGGGGCGTCATGGGCTTCGTGAACTACGAATATCTCACCGAAAATGATCGGGCGAAATTTTGCGTGTTGTGCTACTTTGATATGCGGGGCGCGGTTGATCGACTAATTCAAAGATGTGGCCACTTCAGCGAACGGTTTAACAACATTCAGGGGATATTTTGTACCAACTGCGGCGGGCCGACCCACCAAGTTTCAATGCGCGACACGTGCCCCACCTGCCTGAATTTATACTGGGTCGATGGTTCGTATTATCTTTAGTATAATTCAAAATATGATTGTGTTTGATAGGTTAATAAGATGCATGATTTTGTTATGTTCCAGGATAACGGATCCGCTGCGGATATTCAAAATAAAATAATTTGAAACAATGAAAAACAGGCAAACACACACACACACACCAAAGATTTTATGTATAATAAATACTATGTAAGGTCATTGTTCAATTTAATTATTAATAAACTATTGTTTTATTGTCATTTAATTCGAAGCGTTCTTTTTACCCCCGCCCCCCTTCCTTCCTTCCACACAAACACACACGCACACACACACACACACACACACACACACACACACACACACACACACACACACACACACACACACACACACACACACACACACACACACACACACACACACACACACACACAAAACAGTCATCGACGCCGGCTTCCCCCTCCCGCTAATCGCTTCACGGATCATATCCCCCCCCCTCCACCGAGGCCCCTCTGTGACGTCACACGCGCCCGGCAACCCCTCCCCCCTCCGCCGTACCCACGCACTTGGCTTCCCCGCGCTGGAGCCCCCCCCGCCCCCCCGTTCGCCACTGAAATCCCTGGGTTAGAATCAGTCCTGTTATACTACTCACATTCCATTGCCAAAATGTCATTAGATTTTCGATTCTTCGCCGCGTTTTCGCGTAATGTCGATTGAAAGTTAAAACCGTGGTGTCAGTGGTGCTCATGTTCATTGGTGAGACGGTACTACGCATTTTTTTGTTACTTCACGTGGGGACACGGCCACGTCTCTTGATACACAAGGGAAAGAAATTATTTTTCACCATCACTCATGCCCCAAGCACCGCCCTGCCGCTGGAGGACGTGAATTTTAATTCAATGTACATTAACGCCCGTAATCCGATTATCGTAGAGGCATTAGAGGTTAACATCCCCACGTGAAGCCCCTACCCCGGACAGTCTCGACACCTCCACCGCTTTTACCCTTATCCCTGAAGCGCACATAGTCTCGTGGAACTTGCATATCCGTCGTTTTCATCCCGTTCTACTCGGTGCTAAATAGCGTGGAGGCAATCTTCCCCTCGCCATTTAATTATCTCTGCTCAGTTTATTTATAAATTCTGTCGGAAATCGCGGTTTTCGTGATCCATAACGAAGAGACGACGACCCCGCGGAAATGATGCGGAGATATACACTTTTGTTTTTGTATCTCATTGCGGCTTTTTATGTATTTCGTTAATGGAATTTGGGCGATGTTGAACGTGTACACTCACCAGGAGTTTGCAAATAAAGTATGGCTAAGGAATACTGAAGGGAATTAATTGGATCAATTAATTTATGCAGTAATTTGCATCCTAAGTGCATATTATTGTATGAAAACGAGAAAAAAAACTATCCCTTTTCAAATGTCCAATTATTGATGAAATTGATCATTTGGAAATTTCGCCATGTTTTCAGACTTCAATTTTGTAATGCGTACTTCTTTTTCTACTCCAATAGATTACGCGCGAGATTGAAAATTAATCTTCAATTAATAAACGGAGTAACTGCGTGCAATTAGCGGAAAAATAAGTACCTTATTATAGTAATAAGTATATATACGACAAAGATAATACGAATAACCTTATTCGTACTATCAATTGTATCGCACCATTCTGAATTTCATCATTACACTGACACTGAAACATAAAACAAAGCTCGGTAGACTAGTTGTGAAGATATAAAACCGGTCGAATAAATTTTTTGTGTCTGAGGAGAGTATTGAGACGGCGATGGCGGGATTTTACACACAATTAATACGTAACCTTAGGAAGTTTATGTTTTTTATTGGAAAATATTGATAATCACTGAAGTTGTTATTATTAAAGCAAAGTGTCGCGGTTCCAGCGTGGCCAATTGGCGGTTCTAGCAACAAGAAACACGTGCAACAAAAAATGTGAAAAATGTACTTTTAGTTTAATAATAAAACGTCCTTATGACCCATTATTTTTAAAAAATTTGAACATTTCGAAAATGACAATCTGTTGAAAAAGTTTGCTCTTTTATTTAAAAAAAAAAACTTCAATGATTTGTTATGAACAAACGGATAAACACATAAAAAATTATGTTCGATCCGAATTTGAAGTGTATCAGACAAAAGATTTTGAGATAAAGTCGAGACAAAACTTAGATGAAGTTGAGACAACCTTAAAATAAATTTGGGATAAAAATCAGATAAAGTTGAGATAAGATTGAGATAAAGTTGAAATTTCGAAAATTACGTAAAAGGACAGTTTTCGGGGAAAAAACTTCCATCATTTGTCATTAACAAATGGATAAACGTATAAAAAAATCATCCGGTTACATGATGGACAACGTTAGAAACTATGCTCTGTCCGAATTTGAAGTGAATCGGACAAATCGATTTTGAGATATGACTCATACCGTATAAAACATAGTGTTCGACAAAAACGCAAAAGAAAAAGGGTACATCTTCACAAAAATCAGCATAACCCGGTCAATTTTTGGAGTTTTTTTCTAAATCTGTGTATAAAACGACGTGATGAAAAAAATGTGTTTTGAAAATTTGAACTTTACACCGATCTCTTGAAAGTATCTGAAATGGCATACATTCCCATAGGCGAAGGTGGAGGGAGCTTTCGGTCTTGCGCATTTACGTACCTATTTGTTTTTGCACCGACGCTTTTCTCGGCGCGCCGACGTTATTGTATTATCGAGGGAGGGCGAATATAGCGGAGCTAAATCTTTTATTGAGGCAATGAAACGAATCAGGCTATGTACTCCGACGGTGTATTATTCTACGCAGCATTCACTCAATTCCGTCGATTATACATCGAACGTAAATTCTATTTGGCGCTACGTCATCGATATTCAGCTACGAATCGTTGGTGTCGTCTATAGCAGATGGAAAAAAGGGATAAAACGGCTGGAAAATATGCAGGCAAAAAGTGGTCAGCGAGTAAGAACAGAGTGTACAAAATCCAAGTGCGCTCGATGGGCGTGGTTGTAAATATTCAATTTTTAGCACGGTGCTTCTCGCATCAGGCTAATGTCTCCGCGACGTACGAGGCCACTCTTGTTTCCGTGTGACAAAGAGTAACGATTTAAATTTGATGCTCCATTTTTTTCATGGTTGAGCCTTTCGAGTATACGGGACAATTGGGAAGCAGAATCGCAACTGCAAACGGAAATAAAATGCACGAGGGCATACACGATATGATAATTCACAGTTGCGAAATAAACATGAATCGAAATAAATCAATTTCGCGTTGATAAAAATTTAATGAAAATTTAATGTCTTTAATGTTTATTTCTCGACAAAACGCGACTAGCTCCGAAAATGAGAAACGAACCTGGAACTGGCTGTATTGGTAAAGGTTTTTCGCAGTTTCCCTATACTCATGGCAGAAATTTCATGGAGAATACAATACAGAGGGGGAAGTCGGCTGCGGCTGCCAGGTGGTGATGAGAGGTGAAATCTGGTGGGAATATAATAAAAGGGGAAGACCCACGGAATCTACACCCATGTGGAACCTATGATTTAAAAAGTGGACATATAAACTCCTATAATCCTAATGAATTCGTTATTTATTTGAATTTATTTTAATTAATAAATTTCTCATTTCTTTCAATTAATTTGAATAAATAAATTGCTCATTTATGTATTTCACGCCCAAATCTGGCCGTATGAGCAAGTTTGTTTTTTGAACACAAAGATATCCCTACAAGTAAGCCTGAATATCAATAGTCAGTACGACAATACCCTGAGGACATGTGTCTTTCAATGTGGGCTTAAGAATCTTTTTGATTTTTTTGTTTCAGATTACCTGGAGAGCGCCGATCACCAATACCAGCAACATACTTTTTGTCATGACTTTACACAATCATAAATTGTCAAGTAAATATACATTCATATGCAGCAAAAAGAAATTATTTTCCAATCTAGAAGAGGGGACCTCCAAACGAAAAAAAATTGGTACCGATACATGTAACAGTTTTTCAAAAATCTTAAAAATAGCTTATTTTTTTAGCCGCCACAAAAATCTCATTTAGCGAACTTTGGAGGCGAAATAAATGAATGAGGAAGTAGTCTGTCAATTTCTATCTGGCACAATTTTATTTTCTACAATAAAATTGATCAATATTTTTTTATGTCAAATGATTTCATTATATTCGATTTTTTCGATGACAAATTGTCCGAAAAAATCCAAACATCCTTGCAGTATGAATTTTCTTGCCGATTTTTGCTATATTAAATCACTAAATTTATCCTACAATGCTTTACTTATGTGCCACAAATTATCCAAACCGGTCACGTGTCTAGAAAGATGCATCGTAAAGATACTTTGTTAAATAGTTAATTATTAAAATTGAGCCGTTTTTGAAATCACTGAAAAATTTCGGTTTCATAAAACGTATTATTTATTACGAATATTTATTTTATAGTACGCATATTTTTATTTTAATATAAGGTACAAACATGGAGGTTATGTGGGGAACACAATATCCGACAAATTGCATACACGGCATGGACTTGGATAACATATTTTTCCAACAAGATGGCGTAACCTGCCACACTGCAGGCGAAACAATGCAGTTATTGCTGACGAAGTTTCATGGTCGTGTTATCTCGCTCTAACATTTCTGAAAGGAAAAGTGTATGTCAATGATCCACAGACCATTCCAGAGCTCAAGGAAGCAATTGGACGCACCATTAATGAAATTAGCCCGCAATTGTGCCAAAATGTTATTGAAAATTTCGTCAAAAGAGTGAACATTTGCAAACAGGGACGAGGCGGCCATTTATCGGATATTGTGTTCCACACACAACCTCAATGTTTGTACCTTATATTAAAATAAAAATATTCGTACATTTCAAATGAATAATACGTTTTATTAATAAATTGAAACGTCAGGTCATTTTAAGACACCCTTTATATGTATATGAAAATAATAAAAGCTCAATTTTTTATGTTTATTACCGCGTCTCGTAAAATTATCAAACGGATTTCAGTCGAATTTTCACGATCGTCTGACAGTACCCGAATACAGTACTTGTCCAGAAAGTAAATTACAATTCACTCAGGGAACGAGAATACGCAAAATTGAAAAATTCTGGACAAAAAAAATTCCCGACAATCACATATTGTACGTGCACTTGTACTTGGTTATTTCGTGGATCATAATTCAATTTTTTCTCAATTAATAAGCTGAAAGGAAATGTTTCAATGAAATGTGGCATGTTTGTAAAAAGAGAAAAAATAGGCGACACGTATTTTTTAATATCTGTGGACCCCGATTTTTAAGGAGTTAAATACACCCTCGAAATAGGGGTGTTTTTCGTTTTTCATTGATAACGTTTTAACGGTACGAGATATGAAAAAAAATTAATTGCAACAACGTTTATTTTTCCGTGTACTATACATTGAAGATGAGAACGATGCAGGTAACAAATTTCATATTGTTTATTGCAAAAATGCAATTTTTCATACGTCTCCGACAATTTTTAACCGATTGGGATGTAAATTTGCATACATGCAGAGGAATGAAAAGTAGCATGTTTTCTTTCCAATATCTCACAATATAAGTTCGTTTCAATACGCGATTGCATATTTGTAAATTCCACTCACTGCCTACCTCCCCTAGCAATCCCCCGCTCCAACGTTCAAAGTTCTTACCGTGCGGCATGGACGAAAATTTGTATAAATAAAAATGGGTTAGAATGGAAGTACAATCAGTCAGAATAGTCGATACAAATTTTCTCGTTTTGGCGGAACGTCACTCTTGAGGGGTCAATGCATACTTAAAAACTTCGGTTTTCTGTGAACGGGCCGAGATAAAAAAAACGTTTAGAGGGACAAGATGTTGTATTCTCCGACTACTAGACGTTCATGATGATAGTGATGAATATAACAACAAATGGCGTACACGGGAAAATGAACGTGTTTGTAATTTTAATTTTTTTCATATCTCGTACCGTTGAAGCGTTATCGACGAAAAACGAAAAACTCCCCTATTTTCACGGGTGCATTTCACCCCTTAAAAATCGGATTCGACAGATATAAAAAAATACGTGTCGCCTATTTTTACCCATTCTACAATCATGCCAAATTTTATCGAAATCGGAGAGTTCGACCTCTTTTCTTTTAACCCAAAACACATTAATTCACAAGCATATTTTCGCGGACTTTTTTTCGAATAACATGGCATTTCTCGGCTGATCTTTTTTAACCTTTTCAAAGATTTTGAAACGGATATAAATATACATGTACCGACTTTATCGGCATCCGCGGCAGACGACGATATTAAGCGCGCCATTCCGTGATATCGCGGGAATCGAAACATTTAATTATGTTATATATATATATATATATATATATATATATATATATATATATATATATATATATATATATTAGGGTGTGCGGAAAGAAATCGATACTTTTTTTTTCCGTTGCATCCACCAAAAAAAGGTGAATTAAGGTAAAAAGAGAAGAATCCTCGAAGGAGACCTCGAAAAAAAATTATTTCGAACGGCGCATTGCATTTGAATATTTTCCATAAGAATAACACAGGAAAATATTGGCACTTCTGAACGTCGTAGTAAAACTCTTCAGGAAAAAATCTCACAAAAATGTCATTAAGATATTCTGATAGAGAACTGAATTCCCTACAAAAAAAGTTCCTACGAACAATTAGCTTAGAACAACCGTTCAAGTGGTATCGCTGTCTGAAATTAAATTTTATTATTTAAGTGGCGTGCGCGCCTGGCGGCAGCATGCGGTAGCTCGTAGTGCAAAGTTATAAGCTTCACACTAGCGCCACGAACGGGAAACCGTGACATTTTTCGCCCATTTTGGCTCCAAATCAAGATCTGTCACTGCTACAAAATTTCATTCGTTATTGCGAAGTGAATCCTCTAGTAGGGGAGGCTGCCTCGAAAAAATTAGCTAGTTACTTGTGGTACTTTAACGAGAAAATTGTTGCTTTATCGTTTTTCGACAATGCTGTGCCGATAAGTGTGAAGGCAAAAATGGTACAAGCTCTGCAATCTCGAGAAAAATCCAAAAATCCTTCCGAGTGAGTAATTAAAAAAAAATGATTGGGAAGTGTTACTGAAAAAAGACATAAGCGATTTCGTTACTCAAGAATCCTTATTTCTTTTCCAGCAATTCAATTTACCTCATGATTTTTTGAGAGTAAATATTGAATTATGGCCGGAAAATGCCACTTATTTGAGTTGCTCAGATTTTTTTTAATCCCAAAGTCGTTAATAACGTAGCCGAACGAGGTGTCACTTTGATAGAAGCATATAACGGTTCATTAACAAAAAACGAAGAGCAGCTACAATATTTATTGGACGTAGTGCAAAATCATCAACAGAAATACCCTAATTGCACCAAACAGACTCTTAAAAAAAGGAACGATAATTAACTTTTCGAAACACGATCAATGATGGACGTCGTTTCTTTTATATTTCTTGTTGTACTTGATTCTTTTTTGTATCAGAGAAGTATTTTGAGAACGATTCCATGCAAATTGTATGTTAGAGCAAAACATTCTCTACAAAAAAACCCAAAAAGTTTTTTCGTAAAGCGAAAAATTCGATTTTTACAGCCTTTTGAATTATTATTTTTTTATCAATTCAATTTCAGACAGCGATTTCACTTGAACGGTTGTTCTGAGCTAATTTTTCGTAAAAACTTTTTTGTTGCAAATTCGATTCTCCATGAGAATATGTTAATGACATCTTTGTGCGATTTTTTTCTGACGAATTGCACTACCACATTCAGAAATCTCAATATTTTCCTGGGTTATTCTTATGGAAAATATTCAAATGCAATGCGCCATTCGAAATAATTTTTTTTCGACCTCTCCTTCGAGGATTCTTCATTTTTTACCTTAATTCATCCTTTTTACGTGGATGCAACCGAAAAAAAAAGTATCGATTTTTTTCCGCACACCCTAATATATATATATATATATATATATATATATATATATATATATATATATATATATATATATATATATATATATATATATATATATATATATATATATATATATATATATATATATAAATACACACACATATATGTACATACCTATATATAAGTGAGTATAATAAGATACAGTCGAAGGTTGACACGCAGGTACAGTCGCCCACACGTTAGTCCAGCAACCGCGGCATCCACGGGCAAGCCGTCGCTTTATAAATTTTGTGCAATTAGCCAACGCTATCGAGGATTTAAAAAATGCCACTCGGCCATAAGGGGCGAAAGGAAGAGGTTGAAAAAATGTGCACCCGCTGCCAGCGACACATTTTGTCGCCCCCTACGCTGTCGCGTGCATGCAATAGCCCTTTCTATACGCGTGCCGGTTGTGCCTTATGATATACATGTCTCCCGTCCTCCCTTGTCCGAGTTCATATTTAGTACCATCGTTCCGTAACCATCGACGGGATTTAACGATTTTTTAAATTATTTATATCGTAATTCAGCACTACGGGAAACTGGCGTCAAAATATGAGAGGGAAAAATACCTGCACTCGTATTGCGAGGTGGAATGCACGTATAGGGAGAATACTTTTGATATATCAGCGGGGTGCGCAATATTTCTGGCACGCAATGTTTTACGGTGAACATTAACAGGTGGAATTATTACGCGTGACTTCGTACTTTGTTTTGATTTTTTTAATGACCACAATTTTCGTTGTGCGTATTTTTTTGTATTTTCACACAAAAAATTCGTTTGTAATTTTTTTTATTTTCACAATTTTTTGTCTCTAATTTCCTGTATATCTCCATTTTTTTCGTCTGTTTTGTTTATTTTTTTTCCAATTTTTTCTATTTTTACAATGATTTGTTTAAGGATTTTTTGGTATTAACTAAAACAAGTGGAAAAATCGTATTTAAAAAAAAAGAGTGTCAGCAAGTTGGCGCGTTTGTAACTTGAGAACTACTAAATCGATTTCGATCAATCTTTGATAGAACGAGTAAACAATTGAAAAAAATTAACAAAAAAACAACAAAAAAAATTACGTATAATGGAGGGCTGTCTGTGATTTTCTCATTTTCATGAAGTGTCTCCGTAGATAAAAATTTTCAATAAACAAAATACAACGGAAAAATGAACACATCAGACTGCGAACATGAAAACCAAATAAACGAGTAAACGAACAAATAATGAGGGGTACTTAATAATGCGAGAAGTGATAAAAGGAGGAAGGGGAGAGAGATTTTGGTGCGTAAGAAGCTCTTCTCAGTATCTTTTGAAAGATTTTCCAAAACTCCGACGAAAAATAAAAATAAAATGCATTTTTATTTTTTCTTATAGAGAGACTCTTTCCCATCGTACACACGTACACGCATTTTTTTCCAAAATGAGAAATCATATGTTGCAAATATTGCTCTTTTTCCTTGCCCGTTCTTTCTTTTTATTATTCAGCCCATGCAAAAAGAGCCGGTGGTCAGAAGCCGCGCGAACCTCGTTTATACGAACCCAGAAATAACAGAGGTGAGTGAAATTGACCATGAACAAACCCACGGCCAATCCCATTCGACTCGGTTCTTTTTTCTCCTTTTTCCGGTTTTCGTAACTATCTAGTTTGGGTACGCTTTGGGTAAAACCCTTCCGCGTACACTATGAAGAGGAATTTTATTTGTTTTTTACCACGGTATCTTCAAACGCTGCAGTCCAACGAACCGCTTTAAATTCCCTGCGACGCCTCTGTATTCCCCGTAGCTTGTGATATACAAGTATATATATATATATCGTAAACAAACTGATGGATAGAAGGCGCTAAAAATACGAACCGAATACCAATAATATATATTGGTACAGCAAAAGGTTATAAACTCAAAAGCTTAGAAGCTAAGCTCAGAAATTTACATCTATTTATACACGGTTTCCTATTTCAAAGAAACATTAGAATAATTTAGAAATCAGAGATTGTGCAAAAAAAAATTCGTCCAAAAAACGTATGGTTAGGAGAGGGACATTCGGACGAAACATTTTTTGAACGGTGACGAGATGTCGCAAAATCTTTCGATTTTTCAGATGGAAAATCATCATTTTCCCGAAAAAATAGCTAATTGTAAGAGTAATTCGATTGGGGCCCTGGCGTTCCGGCAGTTTGGGTATAGGCCAAGCGCCGGGTTCTTTTTGGTTTAAAACGTTCGGGAACAGGTATTTTTTTTGGAATATGTTCAGGGGTGTCCCCTGAATGTAAATCCAAGTGGGCGTCGTGGCTTAAGGTTCACTTCAGCCGCCATCTTGAAAAACACGTTTTATTAAATATCTCGCGAACCGCGCATCGTACGACAAAAATTGTAGAGATCATTATTGTAGATAATAATATTTGCCATCTTTTTTATTTGAAACCTTTTTTTTGCATAACGCATAGATTTTTAATTATAGCGTTCCAAACTTTTTTCAATATGGTTTTTGCAAAATATTTAGTTAATGGTCAATGATAAATTAAAAATGGTGGTAACTGAATTGTAGAGCATGAAATTTCCTATAAATTTCATTTGAAACTTTTCCCGTAGTATTTATAGTTTAGGAGCTGCAGCTTGGTAAAACTTGCACCTCGTACATTATCAGTGGCAATATTGCTCGTTGTATACGAAAAAAATTTCATAACGCATAAAATGGCATAAAGTCTTCAAAAAAATGTCAATGCAGCTGTGTAGCGAATGAATTAAAATTATAAATAGTGTGGAGAACAACTAATAATTTATCGATCTTTATTGTTACTTAAAACGGTATAATCATACAAGAATGTCCATGTGGCAAAAAACAATAGTACATAACGCTACGTCGTAAGAATTGTTGTTGTTATTATTAATATTATTATTATTAATTAACGTTATGCTTGTATAATGCTATTTTATATTGTACAGTATTATTTTATATTGTATATTGTAATGTGTTGTAATATTAATAATGATTTCTTTTTTAATAGAAGAATATGAAGGTTGGTATTCAATTTGAATTTTTTATTTTTTTGAATTCAACGTGAATCTGAGTTTTTCGGAAAATCGCTAAACCATTTTAATTGTTGCAAATTTTGTAAAATACTGCGTATATTCGTCAGCACTTTATTTTCTCTTTCGAAAATTGTTGTCGAAATCACTGAAATAAAAAGAATTTTACGAATGCTACTTCAAAAAAACGGACTCAGACATTTGTTATATAAAAAGTGGCGCATTATTTTACGGGGCGAGTCTTATTTTTTTCGATGTTGACGGAAGACACTCATCGCCTTGTGAATCTGTCTCTTCTGCCTCCGGAGGTCTTACCGCAGCTATAATGGTATGTGCGATGCTGGTACATTTATTTTTCCAATTATCTGACGAACTGCGTTTCGATTTTGTTATCGAAGTGACTCCGGAACTGCTGAATCGACGTCTTTCATGAAATCGTCTGAAGCTGGATATGCTTCGGTGTCATAACATTGGGACCGTATATCCTCCAAAAGAATAGCAGCAGCTTCTCTGATGACCCGCAATCTTTCCTCTTCTTTATTCTTTTCTTTTGCTTCGTACCAAGCTGAAGAAAAAATTTTGTATCCTCGACTCTTCAAGCAGACGAATGTGTTGTGGCCTGTAGAATCGAAAATGCAAATGTCTTCTCCGTATTTTTGTTTTAAACGCGTCTTTATGGTACTCAGAACCGGTCGCTGATCCTCCTCAATTACATTGGCGAGCTCAGAAAGTTTAAACCGACTCCGAGATATAAGTGTAGACCAATTCCATCGCATCATCTACACGTGATAACGATCTCTTTCGTCCGGTTGGCAGTGGCTTGCTTAATTTGGTGAAGCACTTTCTGTGATATTTAGCTCCAGCGCTATCAGTGTCGGAAACGCCTTCAATGCGCTTCACTATCTCCTGAGCACTGTCGTCATCTCGATTTTCTAGCCACTTGAGAATGGTGCTCTTGACTGTAGAAAATCTCTGCACGGACGATACATGAATCCGTCGATGTACATGCTTCTTCTTATTGTACGCCTCAACATCGCTCGGTATTGTTTCCGTACAAATGAAACATCTGTTCGCAAAATCGAATTTTTCAACATCAGGTGGCTGCGATGGCGTAGGCGATTGCGATGACGTTGATTGCGACGACGTTGGCTGCGACAGACGTCTACGAGCGGCACTTGCAGCTCTTCGCTCATCGGCATAATTCTTTTGACACGCCTTGTGCACACTGATGGAAAACATAAAATAATTGTATTAAACACAAGTAAAAAAAAATGCACCCTGCACCGTGTAGAGTAAGATTTCTATGTAATTTAGCTTTCGTTTCAATGTAAACTCGAATTTTTTGTAAAAAGGAGGGCGTAAGGTTATTTCGCACCAAAAATGAAAAATGTTTACGATTTTGCTTTCAACGACACAGTTTATATATATTTATGTATGTAAGAAGTATATACTAAAAGGATATTTGAAGAATATTCTGCAAAATTTTCATTAGTAATTGTGCAGAAATGAGCCAGTAACAGCAAATATTTTTAGACATTCTTCTTATTCGGAGCGAAATAACCTTCCCCCCCCCCCCCAGTGTCATGATTTTGGAATTTTAAAAATTCACATTTTTCCTCCAGCAATTTCGTCAAAATTGAACGTTACAAAATCAGCACGATGACTCAACATTGACAAGAATACGAGCGATTTGGAACTCCTATATAAATGTAATGAAATCTGAACCGTCCGATCGATATTTCCCAAACACACACAGACACACACACACACACACACACACACACACACACACACACACGCACACGCACACGCACACGCACACGCACACGCACACGCACACGCACACGCACACGCACACGCACACGCACACGCACACGCACACGCACACGCACACGCACACACACACGCACACACACACACACACACACACAGTGTGTGTGTGTCGGAAGGGCAGTTTGGCTTCAGAAAGGAGCGCTCTACTCTGGATGCCATTAACACAGTGGTGAAGCAGGCGCAGGAGTCGACTGCGGGGAAACGATGGGCAAGAGGGTCCGAGAAGTACTGCGCAGTTGTCGCTCTCGACGTCCAAAACGCTTTCAACTCGGCGATATGGAAGTGTATCATGGATGCCCTAAAAACATTAGGTGTACCATGGTACCTACGGAGAATAGTGGCGAGTTACCTATGTAATAGGTGGCTCATGTACGACACAGAGGATGGACCAAAGACGTATAGGGTGACTGGAGGAGTTCCTCAGGGCTCTGTACTTGGACCGCTTCTGTGGATCATCATGTACAATGATCTGCTGCTATTAAAATTGCCGAAAGGAGTGTCCATCGTAGCGTTCGCAGATGACGCGGCGCTGATTGTCATCGCCAAATTCCTGGAGCAAATCACCGCACTCTTCGGCGAAGCTTTCGCCAAGATAAAGGAATGGATGTCTTCTGTTGGACTGCATCTTGCAGCCCATAAAACAGAAGTACTCCTCGTATCCAGCAGGAAGGTGATGGAAACGGTGACGCTCAGGGTTGGAAACTCCGAAATCACATCCCAACCGTTCATTCGGTACCTGGGTGTGATTCTCGACGCGAGGCTGAACTTCAAAGAGCAAACCGAGCAGATCAGCAGAAAGGCCGCTGGGGTGGCTACCACACTGGCGCGACTCATGCCTAATGTTGGTGGCCCCAGACAGAAGAGGAGGAAACTGCTGTCATCAGTGACGACCTCAGTGCTTACCTATGGCATACCCATATGGGCTGATGCGCTGAAAATCCAGGAGTACCGCAGGAAGGCTGCAGCAACGTATCGCGTCAGCGCCTTGAGGGTAGCCTGTGCGTTTCGCACTGTCTCCGAGGACGCTATCAACGTTATCGCGGGAATGCTGCCCATTGAGGTGCTTGCCGAGGAGCGTAGATCGATGTACCAGCAGAAGGGAGCTAGAAACCCCAGGTATGCAAGGACAGAAGCGAGAGCAACCAGTCTCAACCAGTGGCAGACGATGTGGGATGCTTCTTCCAAGGGAAGGTGGACACATCGACTAATCCCGAAGGTGGAGATATGGGTGAACCGTCTACACGGGGAGCTCAACTATTATCTTACCCAAGTGATCTCAGGACACGGCTGTTTTCGGGCTTATCTCTATAAGTTTAATTATGAAGATTCCCCGGACTGCCCAGCATGTATAGCAGTCGAGGAGAACGCTGAACATGCATTGTTCCAATGCCCACGTTTTAGTGCCTCCCGCGCGATAGTCGAGGATCAGCTGGAGACACGCATCACCCCGGACAACCTGGTTGAGTTGATGCTGAAGTCAGCAGACGCATGGACAGCGGTATCGGCTTATGCTGCCGCAGTGATGAAGGAGTTGCGACGTGCAGAACGTGCGAGGAAGAAGACGACGCCAGAAGACCAGGCAGTCATAGATTAAATCAGCGACACGAACCCCTAAACCACTCATAACATCTAGAGTGGAACGGGGGATGTAAGGTCGTCTGACAACACTGCAGGAAGAGCTACGGCTAAGGCCTCTCCCGCGATGTAATACCTAGCGGTCGTCCCGCGGGAGAATTTGTAAGGCCACAGAGGAATGGGGGTTTTTAGTCGGTGCAAGCCCGACACACGGCAATTATTTGCTACGGTGCGGAGGCATTTTCCCGCTAAACCTCTTAAAAAAAAAAAAAAAAAAAAAAAAAACACACACACACACACACAGCGAGTCCCACAGCATCTCTTATTATATGTAACTATATATGTAAATGTAAATTTCTCTCTCTCTGCTGTCCATCCCTGGCCCTGGCAAAGAGAGAGAGAGAAAAAGAAAGTAAAAAAAATGTAAAAAAATGTGTATGTGTGTGTGTGTGGGTGGGTGCAAATATATGTACAAGTCTGTATATTATACACAGGTCTAGGAAATGGAAAAAAGACAATGAATAAACGCAGACACACGCACGCACGCACTCGCACATCCGGATATATTATATAAATAAAAACTTTATTACCTAAACTATCAGTACTACACAGTGCAGGGTGTTTGCAAAATACAGTTTTAATATTTTTGCATATTATTACCTTATGGTTTTCGAGTTTCGTAGCAGGAGCTCATGCTCTTTTTCTCCTCTTTGAATGCTCGCTTTTAGCAGAGTCTGCACACCTTTTTCTTGCACTGTCACTATAGTCTCATCACTCAAAGAGTTCCCACATATAAAACACGAACTCATTTTCCACGGTTTTTGTTAAAATAGCATTACAAAAATTAAAATCTTGACACAGCGCACAAGTATTCTCTACAAGCTGTAGTACAGAACTGACGCGTCTACGAAAATTTCAATACACAAACAGGCGAGGGAACGACCCTAGCGTCACGAGGGGACAAAAACCGTTAGGATTTATACCTGAATACTGTTGGAATGTTAAGAGGGGGAAATTTCGAACGACCCGAAATATATACTACACTCATAGGCGCATAATTGAATATACAGCATTATATTTCGTTATAATCTCATTTACAGCGTAATAGCTCCTAAACTATAAATACTACGGGAAAAGTTTCCAATTAAATTTATAGGAAATTTCATGCTCTACAAATTAGTTGCCACCATTTTTAATTTATCATTGACCATTAACTAAATATTTAGCAAAAACCATATTGAAAAAAGTTTGGAGCGCTATAATTAAAAATCTATGCGTTATACAAAAAAAAGTTTCAAATAAAAAAGATGGCAAATATTATTATCTACAATAATGATTTCTACAATTTTTGTCTTACGATGCGCGGTTCGCGAGATATTTAATAAAACGTGTTTTTCAAGATAGCGGCTGAAGTGAACCTTAAGCCACGACGCCCACTTGGATTTACATTCAGGGGACACCCCTGAACATATTTTTAAAAAAATACCTGTTCCCGAACGTTTTTAGCCAAACCTACTTTTTTGGTTGGGGCTCTTGGACTAGTAGTCACGTGAAATTATCGATCGCATTAGGAGGGGGACTGTCTAGAGCAGGTTCGTAGAGGAATAACCTCCAGTTGTAGTTTGGAAGTGACGCAGTGAATATTCTTCAAGAGCCTGGGATTAGCGTAACCCCCCACTTTTTGCGATGTTTCCCTCTGTGTAAGTATATCATTACTTCCATTGTTTTTTATCATTTGTCTTTATAAAAGCAGTGTGTTATCGACGAAAATTACATTGTGAACGTTTCTATACTAAGTTGAATTTTTTTATTAGAATGAGGCATGGAGACGAAGTAGCGAGTACGAAAGACGGAGGAGGTCCGGAGGATGCTGTAGGCGCAAAATGATGAAGAGGAACCTAAGGACAAAGACTCGACTGATAGTGAATCAGATCATGAAGAATAGTTGGAGGGTTCTGATGAAGGTTCTTCAGAAGGACGACGAGATTCTGCCCGTACCGGTGCAGACAGCGATGATGACATGATCGCAAGAGAAGCGGAGAGAATAAAAATGCGTCGTACATCCCAATCTGCTCTCGGCGGTACTCGGAATCAATTTCTTCACGGGAAAAATCGATACAAACGGTTACTTGACCCTCCTGTTCCCCGCTCTCGCATGACATCTGCTCAAAAGATGAATAGGCCGTGTGGCGTCAGGGCCGCAGCCAGTATAAAGAGCGAAGTTATAGCGTGGTGGCTTTGGTCACTTGACGAAACCTTGGATGCCGGCCCCATGTAGGATGATCGGTAGTGGCCGAAGCTCGACGCCGAGCTTCCCAACATTGGCACTCGAGCTTGGCCCAATCATCGACCGAGCCTCGGATGATAAGTGTGGCTCGATATTCGCAATCAATATTGGCCGTAGAATGGCTTATGAGAATCGGCCAAGCATCGCATATGAGCTTGTTCTAGAATCGGCCAACAATGAGTCCCCGTCAAGATTGCCATCCCGGCACTTGAGCTTGGCCCGATTATCACCCGAGCCTTGGCGGATAATTGTGACGATACAGATAACCAAAATTGGTCTACACTGCTAACAAAAAAATTATTTTTCTGGTATTGTAATTCGTGATTCCCTGGCCTTTTGAAATTATTTTTTCGAAGAAAATATTTTACTTATATGGGAATCGAACATAGAACCTACCTACTCATAGCTACGCACGATGCCCCTATGCTACTGAGTGCTTGTAACATCTGGGTCGCAGATATGGCATAAGAGCCCAAATGAATTCCTATAATTATTTGTTACATCACATAAACTATATCAATTAGTTAATATCATTGTGATAATTAGAGAGTTTTATCGAATAACATGCTATAGATTTTTTAAACATAACCTATATGTATAACGAATGTCCTCGACTGCGAGTTCGAAACCATGGTCAAAACAACAGACCATCGATGTGCTATTGATTTTGATTTTTGTTGTGTGTAACAATTGTTGATATTTCTAAATCTATAAGGAGACTGAACACGTGCTGCGTAAGCATGTCGTTTCGTTGTTTGCGCGCCAAAGCTCATCTGTCAGCTGCATAAAAAGTTAGCAAACAACAATATTTTATATAAATATAATATCTACTTATCAAATTTTAATATCGTATTGCAAGATTTGTATCCTAATAAATCGAAAATATAATTTTTTTAATCCATAAGTCACTACATGGGTCTTCCGCGTTGCCAAGATCATCGCTTGATGCAGTGCACTCATTGCGCACCGAATCGAATTTACATTTTGCATTTACATTATACACACAATATACATTTCCTTCCAAAAAACGTAGATTTCCGGTTGGATACGAAGCAAGACCGCACGTGTTGAGAAAGCCGGGAGTGTAAAGTGCAGTAATTTGAGAGCAAGAAAGGGAGAAAAAGGGCAAGTGAGTAGTGGAGGAGAGAGGGGAGGAGCAGCGAAAAGCAAAGTGATAATAGGTTTAGTGGAAAACAGTGAGATGGGCGAAGTTTCGAGAAATACAAATTGGGAGTGTGAAGAAGAGGTTAGGCGAGAATATGGCGAAGGGGCGAGAGGGGACAACGAGAGCGGAAACGAGATAGGAGAAAGGGAGCAGCAGCGCCGTGGGACTGAAAGGAACCACGAGCAGACAGCGGCCGATAAGGAAGGACGAGCAGCAGAAGTAAAGGAGAAAAGGAAGAGAGGGCCTCCAAAGAAAAAGGAGACGAACAGAGATGTGAGAGAATTCTTCGAGTTAATAGAATCAACGGGTGGACTGTGCGAGATACAATCGCCGCCACTGAAAAAATATAAAAACTATGGAGATTAAGAAGAGGACGAGGAAGAGAAAGAGAGAAACGGGGAAAAGGAAAATGATCAATGGGAGGAGAAAAACGAGGAGGACGAAGAATTGGAGGAAGGAGAAGAAGATAGAGAGGAGGAAGGGCAGAAAGAGCATGAAGAGGAACACGTCAGCAATCATTGTGTGTATACGTGGATGAAAGGAATTGAAGAAGCGGAGGTAAGGATGAGATGCACAATGAGGAATAGCGTGGCCGAGCTAGAAAGAAAAATGAAACAGTGGTGGGGGGAGGAAGTAAATAGAATAAAGGACGAATGCGAGGAGGAGGGTGAGAAGCAGTGCGAGGAATGCGCGGAAAGACATCAGTAGTTCAAGAAGTACAAAAGGGAGGTGGAGGAAATAAGAAAAAAAGCTGAGCAGGACCGGAAGCAGTGGGGGGAAGAGCGACGAATGTTGTTAAATACGATAAACAGGCTCGAAGGCAGTAAGGATGGAAGGGAGAAGGGCGAGTCAGAAGGAAAATTCCAAGAAAACACAACGTGCAACAGAGAAGAAGGAAAGAGAAATGCGAGAAGGGCAACGGCGGAAAGGGGTGGAGGAAGTCAAAATATTATTATGGAATATTGCGGGAATATTTAAAATTGGGGAAGCGTGAGGGTTTATAGAAGAAGCGGACATAGTCATTTTGCAAGAAACGTGGGCGGAGAAAAAGATGAAACGAACGCAAGGTCAAAAATGAGTGAGAAATTTAAGCGGACGTTCAAAGCAGCGCATAAGGAACCAGGGTCTAAACGGGGTAGGGCGAAGGGAGGTTAAGCGGTCGGGATAAAAAAGTGTTGGGAAGGGAATTGGGAAATAAGGGAATGGGAATGTGGTTTAATATTGGGCAATGATGAAATAAGGGGGAAAACCGCAATAATAACAATATATAATAATGTGGGTATAAAAAAGATAGAAAAACAGCTGAGAGAAGTATTAATGGAAGAGGCGAAACAAAAAGAGAAAGTACTAATTGTTGGGGATATGAACGCAAGAATAGGGTGGGAGCAAGCAATAAACGAAGGAGGGTTGGATGAAAATGGCGGAGAAATAAGAAGATCCCAAGACAAGATATTAAACACGGAAGGAAGGAGAATGTTAATCCCGTGCGAAGAGGTGGGTTTGAAGGTGTTGAACGGAAGAGTGAACGGGGATAGGGAGGGCAAAGTGACATTCATAGGAGGGGTGAGGAATGTTGTGGGTCAGTGATACACTACATAATAGTTGTGGATAGGGGTGGAAGGGATGAAATCAAATGGATGGAAGTGGTAGACAGAATTGAGTCTGATCACCTACCAATATATGCGGTATGGGAAGAGGAAAATGTAGGAGAGGAAGAAGAAGAAGAGGAGGAGCGTGTACAAGAAAGCGATAGGTTATTCTGAAATGATGTAAAGGCAAAAAAGTTCATAGAAGAAATACAAAAAGAAAAAGAAATTGATAAAGGGAGGGGGTGAAAGAAAAAATCTGGAGAGCGGCCGAGAAGGCGGGGTTAAGGAAAAAATGTAAAAAACAACGAGAGAGAAGGTTGCCAAGGTGGTTCAACGACGAATGCAAAAAGCAGAGAAGTGCGGTATGGGAAGAATTGAAAGCGTTTACGAAACAAAGAAATGTGGATTAAAAACATGAGCTAGAAGAAGAAAGGAGGAAATTGAAAAAAACATACAGAGGGGCAAAAGAGGAATGGCGGTATAAAATTTGGGAGGAGGTCGGGAAGGCAAAGGACATGACAAAATTTTGGAAAGCGATTAATAAATTCAGGAATAAAGGAAAGGATACAATTGGTGGTAAAATAACCAAGAAAGATTGGAAAGAGCATTTTGAAAGATTACTGAATGGGGAAGAGAATTAAGAGAGGAAAATGGGAGTAGAGGAAGAAGAAGAAGGGGGCTCGGAGAGAGAAGAGACAGAAATAAATGAGGCGGAAAGGGAAGAGAAAAGGGAATTTTTCGAGCCGTTCAGTTTGCAAGAGCTGGATGGGGCTCTGAAGAAGATGAAAAACGGAAAGGCGGCGGAGGAAGACGGGATTAGTGTGGAGTTTTTCTGAAGTCACTACCAAGGGCACAATGGGAAGAGCTGAGAGTGGCCTTAAACAAAATATGGTTAAGAGGAGAAATAGCGAAGGGATGGGAAACAGCAAGGATTGTGCCAATATATAAAGATGGAGAGAGGGACAAGGCGGAGAATTATAGGGGGTATCACTATTAGATGTAGGATATAAGTTGCTAACAAAAATGATGACAAAATGGCTAAACAAATGGATAGAGAGGAACAAAAAATTAAAAGAAAGTCAGGCAGGATTCCGGAAAGGCAGAGGAACAAGGGATCAGATATTTACTTTAAACGCGGTCATCAATAAACAATTAAAAGTGAAGGGAGGAAAGCTATATGTAGCATTTGTCGATTTTAAGACAGCTTTTGATCGAGTGTGTAGGGAAATAATGATCGGAAAATTAAAAGAGAAAGGAATAGACGGGAAAATGCTGGAAACAATAAAAGAAATTTATAAGGATACAAGGGCAGAGGTGCAAACGAATGGGATAACTACAGAAAGTATCAGAACAAAGATAGGGGTAAGGCGAGGATGCGCATTAAGTGCGGTTTTATTCGATATATACGTAGATGATTTAGAGGATATGTCGGACAGGAAAAATGAAGGAGGAGTGGTAGTGGGGAAGGAAAAAATGTTTGCAATAAAATATGCTGATGATGTGGCGGCGATAGCTGATACAGTGGAGGGTTTAAGCAGGATATTAAAGGACTTGGAAAAATGGGCAAACAATAATTAAATGGAAATAAATGCGAAAAAAAACAAAGATAATGATTTTTAGGAACGGGGGAAAAGGAAGGAAGAATGAAGAATGGGGGATTAAAGAGGACAAAATCCAGATAATGAACGACTTTAAATATTTAGGGTATTGGTTTACAAGCAAAAATTGAATTTGGGCACATGGTAGAAAGCTGGCCAGGAAAACGCAAAAAGCAGCAAATATGGTTTGGGGGATATGGAAGAGAGCGGTAAGACATACGATAGAAGAGAGACTCTATTTATTAGAAACTATAGTAAAAGCAGGAGCCATGTACGGTGTAGAGATTTGGGGAATAGGGGAAATTGGGGTGTTCGAAAGAATACATAGCAGAGACTGCAAAATGGCGCTAGGAGTAAGTAAAACAACCCCGAACTATATTTGGAGAAGGGAGCTGGGTGTGCCAATAATGGCCTATTTGATAAGAGAAAGAGTGTTTAGGTACATACGAGGTTTAGGTACATAAGAGATTCTGAGAATGGAAGATTCAAGATGGCCAAAAATCTGTTTGATGGAGGAGGTAAGGGCAATTGCTAATGGAATGCCATCAAAGTGGGAAAAGAATTTGGAGAAAGTGTTAAAGGATATGGGGATAGAGGACGTAGTAAGAATGATAAGCCAAAAAAGGGAAGAGGGTAAAATAGATGAAAAGATGAAAAAAGGTTGAGAATGCCTAAAAAATAAAATTTTGGACGAGGAGGAGGAAAAAATAGGAAAATCGTCATATAATAGCAACTACAAATATATCGTGGAAAATGACGAAAAGCCATGGAAGTATTGGGCGGAAGAGGGTGTGAAGGGTAGGGATAAAGAAATGTGGGCAAGATTGAGATGCGGAAATACATGGAGGGCGGGGAAGAAGGGGGAAAAGTACTGGAGATGCAGAATTTGCGAGAAAGAAAATGAAACAATGGAGCACCTGCTAATATGTGAAAAAGGATGGAAAATTGTAACGACGAAAGCGAGAATGGAAGCTGAGAAGTGGGTGCAAGGAGTGGATAAGGTGGCGATAAAGGGGGAAATGATAAACATGTTGGGCGGAAAGATATATATAGGGATATGTCAGTATTTCAGAGAAATAGAGGAAGTATGTAAAAAAATGCGCAAGGAGGAAGAGGGAGTTGAAAGCGAGGAAGATGAGGAGTAAAGTGACAAAAAGAGAGCAAAGATATGCGGGTAAAACATAGAATTAAGGTAGACATAAGAAAAAAGTGTATGAACAAAGCGAAAACTTTTTGTAAAAAACTTGTAAAGCAAGTTGTGCAAATAAAACTCGATTATTATTATTATTATTATTATTACATTTCCTTCCGTCTCATTTCTAATATCCCATATCAAACTACTGTAACGGGTCGGAATTTGTTACAATTAAATTTATTGGTTCGGGACTCGATCAGTGAGGAAATTAATTGAGACTCTTTTGTTTTATGGTATTTTATAATAAAATGTTATTTATTCCATTTTGTGACTCGATATAATTTAAAAAGCTCGTTGTGTACAGGTGTGATGTGTTTTTTGTGTCGCTGTGTGTGTTTCGTGTGCTAAGAATACGCCGCTACTCCGTCGGTAAAATACTCGGCTCGCGGGTCTACTCGGACGGTAAGGATGTCCGAACGCGGTCGCCCTATCATTAGTCTATACTTTCTTCCCTCTCTCCTTTGTGTATTGTCGCTTGCGACGTGGTGAGTTACGGCGCGCACTCGCCGACGGCGCTCGGAGTTTGCGACGCACTTCCCCCTCTTACGCTACCGCTGGTGGTGGCGCGCAGTGCCGAGCGCCCTCTCGATTGTCGCGCTACGGCGTGCTTTCTCCTAATTACTCTGCGTGAGCATAATCGATTATCGCGCGTTGATAATCGATTATTCTAACTATGGATCGCGAGGCCAGAGGTCGCCACGCACCTTGCAATGGTTAATGCTCGAATTTGATATCCGCTCTTGACCTTCAGGGTCTCCTGATACACGTCCTTTGATATCCTTGTGTGCGTGCGTGCGTGCGTGCGTGCGTGCGTGCGTGCGTGCGTGCGTGCGTGCGTGCGTGCGTGCGTGCGTGCGTGCGTGCGTGCGTGCGTGCGTGCGTGCGTGCGTGCGTGCGTGCGTGCGTGCGTGCGTGCGTGCGTGCGTGCGTGCGTGCGTGCGTGCGTGCGTGCGTGCGTGCGTGCGTGCGTGCGTGCGTGCGTGCGTGCGTGCGTGCGTGCGTGCGTGCGTGCGTGCGTGCGTGCGTGCGTGCGTGCGTGTGTGTGTGTGTGTGTGTGTGTGTGTGTGTGTGTGTATTGTCGTTCGCAAGTTTCCTACCTCCTCTCTCTTTATATTCTCCTAATACTAATTTTCTATCTCTCCTTTCGTAATTTATTCCTCCTTCGTTATTCTTAATGTTTTTTAGTGCCCTCTTTTTTCATTCTTATCCCGGTTCTTGTTTCCGTATTTATTGATAAAAAAAACTATTTCCTAATTCTCTCCTTTTTAAGTTTCTTAAGGGTCCCCTCTTTCAGCTTTTCCCCTCCTAGAAGGTGGTACACTGCCGAGCGGTACTGTTTGATCCACACAAAGAAGTAATGTTCTTCCAACTTTCCGTGCGTGCGTGCATGCGTGCGTGCGTGCGTGCGTGTGTGTGTGTGTGTGTGTGTGTATTGTCGTTCGCAAGTTTCCTACCTCCTCTCTCTTTATATTCTCCTAATACTAATTTTCTATCTCTCCTTTCGTAATTTATTCCTCCTTCGTTATTCTTAATGTTTTTTAGTGCCCTCTTTTTTCATTCTTATCCCGGTTCTTGTTTCCGTATTTATTGATAAAAAAAAACTATTTCCCAATTCTCTCCTTTTTAAGTTTCTTAAGGGTCCCCTCTTTCAGCTTTTCCCCTCCTAGAAGGTGGTATACTGCCGAGCGGTACTGTTTGATCCACACAAAGAAGTAATGTTCTTCCAACTTTCCTCCTCTTTTATACCCATATTTTATTGTTTATTGTTCCCCTTCCCTTACTGATTACCCATCATCCCCTTTATTGTTAACTTTTTTCATATTTAAATAAATTTATTCTTCCTTTGTTTTTTTTGGTGCTTTCTCTGTTTTCTTCCCAACGACTTTTCCCCTTCCCTTACTTTTTACCTGTCGTTACCTTTCTCTACTGTTTTTGTTTATTTCTGTTTTTCTTTTTCTCTCTAACTTTTTATACCTTCGACTGTTTGTGTTCACTTGTGTCCTTAAAGGTCGTACCTGTCCACTTGAGTTGTTATGATTTATGACGAAAAATTCATATTAGGTTTCTCTCGCATATCCTATTCCATTCTTCAGTCTTTCAGAGTTCGAATGAAAAAAAACTCTCTACAACAAACAGTTCGTTAGCAGAGTTGATCTGAAGTGCTAGGGTGCGCGTAACCCCTGCGTAGGTTACTTGTTTCGTACAGATAGTGTTGGGTCCTAGGGTTGAGGACGGAGATACTTTCAGGCGAGAAAAAAATGGCTGATTTTTATGATTTTTCTTAAAGGAACGATTTTTTCACCCTTTTCGATATTTAGGGGATGTTTTATTACTACTTTTGGCTGTAACATGGTATTTTTTTTGTTAATATTTAAAAATGGGGGATGTTGGCACGGTCTTCTAAACGGGTTGCGGCGGATGTTGTCAGACATGATACATAGCGTCGGTGAAATTAATCTGAAAAAGAACAAGACATACAGCCTTGAAATGTTTACAAGATTTACTTGAAAGTATAAACTGTCGAAAATTGCAAAAAAATCGATTTTTTGAAAGTGTCACACTGGTATAGCCCCTTAACCCAATTATCTACCGCAAGGTATGAGATGTATTGGCCTCCCACTCGCTGGTCGATGAGCCAGCCGGTGCACGGCTAAGCGGTCACCGCTCCGAGTATTAGCCATGCACAATGCTGCTTAACGCGATGTACCGCCAGAACCCAACCCGGACCGCCCATCCACCAGTGTCGGTAATAGAATTAATATTAATATAATGTCAAATTGTAAACATTTGGGTATAAATATATATGTACACCTACATTATTCTACATTGTCGGCGAATGTACTCCTCAGAAATCATTCGATTGTCCATCATCACTTGTATGGCTCGTATAATCGACAACCTAAACATTAGACATGGTTCCAGAATGGCAACAAGACATGCGTTCCACGGTCGTGAGGACATTCGTATTTTTGAGTAAAATTCTCAATCTGTCCACCCTGCTCGCAATATAAATACGTGCCTTGGTTTTGTGCACTACTGCTCGTAGTTTCAAAGACTAACTTCTGTTATGTCGCTTATGCCTAAAACAACTGAAATTAGTGCGGAAATACGACTGCAGGTACCGTTTTTATAGGAATGAAAAGAGTCTCAGGCTGAAATAGCCAGAATCGTTTAATGTTCGCGTGGTAGTGTGCAATCCGCGTTAAGCCGCTTCAAGCAGACGGGATCACATGTGAATCGACGGAGAACAGGCAGAAAAAGTGACGGCTCTACGTGAGGATTGATCATTGGGATGAAAATCATGACGATATCATCGAAAATCATCTTCCGAGCTCGCTGCTGATTTATCGGAGAGGAGAGGGAAATATTTAAATGCGAATAAGGTAAGAACCGTCTTTGCACTTCAATACTTATCAAAGCTGTTCTTAAAGGCTGCAAGGACAGGAAGGCGCCATGGCTTTCGAATAAACACAAGAAAGCACATTTAGAACGGGCTCGTATAGACACCAACATTAGAATGTGGAGGATTAGACGAATCCGCTGTGGTCTGATGAATCACACGTTCAGGTACGTTTATTACATCTATTCTTCCAAAAAAATTATGAGTATTATCACAAGATGTCTTTGCAAGGATTTATTATTGAGGACTAGTGATATGATGATTTTTAATTGATTTTAAGATATTTGACCCCTCTGGTGTAACGTTTCTAAGACGAAGGGTGGGTAAAGAATACAACGCAGAATGTTTGGTACCCACAGTAAAGTACGGAGGAGGCAGCGTAATAATCCGGAGCTGCATGGCGGCTAGTGGTGTAGGAAAAATGATTATTCGCGAGGGTCGACTGGATAGTAACAAGAAATGACCCTGGGTCATTCCTTCTGCAAAATCGTCGGTAATATTAATATGCGCAAGATAAAGTTTCAACAAGAAAACGCGCTACTCACCAATTAACGCTCACAGTGAAGTGGAAACGCGAAAAAAATATTGATCTGCTTGACTCGCCCGCCCTGTCTCCAGACCCCAATCCTGTTGAGCATTTATGGAGTATTTTAAAGAAGATAAAGGTACGGCAACACTCCATTACATCACTTGAAGGAGTCATTTAAAGTCGCTCTGAAGCAACAGTGGAACGCCATACGAGACGAGGAGCGTCGTAGATCAGCAGCGACTATGCCAAAAACAATCGCTGCTGTAATTATGACCGTATTCTAGTGTGAACACCCATTTTCAAGGTGACCTTTCGGGAATGAGATTTAGAAAAACCGTTAAATCTACAGTGTTAGTATCTCACAGTCATCCATGCCACAGTCCTATTTATTCGCAATTGTACATGATATTTGATATTGCGCAGGTCATGTCGCGAAAGTTTTTCATCGTTAGGCGTTCTGATTTCGGCTGTCCTTGCCATCTGACAGAAACGATTTTTTAAGTTCTATTCTTCACGAGGGTGGTTACCGTTCGGCCTTTAAATAATTTTTTTTAAGAAAAACTCACGGAATGGCGGCGTTTGAACAAGAGTACTCTGATTTTTACAATTACAATGTTTACAATACCGGTACGGGTTTCCCACAGTTTTTTCGTACCCTCGGCAAAAGCGGTATAGTGTAGCCTAAGGTATTCCTTTCATGAACCCGAATATTTAACAAATAACTGATTTTTGTCTAAAATCAAGTAGAAATACATCCCAGTATACCGGTAAAATTATGGAGGCGCTTTATGGAGATGACACGCTGGCCACATTATATCCAATAATTTATACACTAAATAACTCTAGATGCCCGATATAAACTGTTTACGCATGTAAAAAATTCTAAAGATTCCGTAACGACAATAAAAACCAGGAGTTACTCAATTTTTGAAGGAACTAGTAATGACTGTGATGTAATGACTAAAAACTTAGAAAAATGTGATTACTAGATTTTTCGTAGCCGCGCCTTTTCAGAGACAATGTAAAAATGTCTAAATCTACTAAATTTGTGCAAATATTTTTCTTCCAGTTTATCGTTGGGTATAATAATTGATGGTGACATATTTTTTATTAAGCGCCACTGTAAATTACCGATGTTTCAAAACGGCCCTGCTTATGTCCCCACAATTTACGGCCCACCGCGAAAGGAATACCTTAAAGGTTCTTCTCACTTTAGACGCTATAAAGAAAGGTATTTTCATTAATTTTTTGATGGGTTTGTATTATAGATATTGATATAAAAGTTGTGACACTTAGTTACTTTTTTAAGTTTTTATAGAACATTTTTTAATAACTTTAAAAAAGAATAATTTTACATATATTTAGAATAATGTTAAAAAAATCCCCGCAAAAACATTATTGCTTATTTTGACAAAAACATTCCGATATACCTTATATTTGTTTTTTATTTTTATTCAAGCGGTGGTTTTAATCTATTTGTTAAATAAATAAAAAATATTAAAAACGCGAGATACAATTTTTTAACTAGCCAAGCCACTTCTCTGTAAATGTTGTACATAAAAATGTTAAACCTTAGGAATAACATTTTTCCAAATATTTTATTTTCATTAATAAAAATTATATCATTATTATAACATGAAATTTATATCACCATCATATAACAGCACAACGTATGTATCACACTAGTACACTGCGAATGCTGTGCAACGACTTGCCGGCATGGTTAGGAAAAAAAGCTCGTGAAGACATAAAAAAATTCGTTCGAACCGCCTGGAATAAAGACCATTGCGACAGTATATACAGGGTGCGCCAGAGAAACTTACTTATTTGAAAGGTCAATAAAAACAAAAGTACTTCAATTATTGTTTTAAATTTTTTTTTATTTGAGAATACAATATCCCAATTTTTTTTCATGCAGTCTTGAAAATGACATCGGATAAATGGCGACCCCCATTGCGCATACACTGATGAAGTCGATTTTTGAAATTCGTATCCACTCTTTGCAGCATATCAATCGGTATGTTGGCAATGGCGTCGCGAATGTTGTTCTTGAGGTGTGCTATGGTCCGTGGTCGATCGACATAAACCAGAGATTTCAAATGACCCCATAAAAAGAAATCGCATGGAGTCAAATCTGGAGAGCGTGCCGGCCATTGGAGATCGCCTCTGAGAGAGATGAGCGTTCAGTTAATTCTTGCACAACAGCCAATTTATAGGGATGAAATTGAAGGTCTTCATGGAGAATTCGTCGAACAGTGGTGTTAGAAATTCCCATAGCAGCTGCGTGTTTGCGCGCCGAACGCCGGGGAGAACGCACAACTGACTGCCTCACTCTTTCGACATTTTCCGGAGTTCTGATGATCCGTTGAAGTCCATTTCTGGGTTTAGCGACACTTCCACACTCCCGAAATGAGTTAACCCACGACAGAATCGAATTACGGCCAGGAACGAGTCTGTGAGGAGGAATTTCAAAGCGAGCGCCGAAGGCACGTTGCGTAGCAACAAGTGAGCGACCGTTAGAAAAGAAGCTCTCGACTGCGAAGGCCCGCTGCTCTCTAGACCAGAGCATGTTGGCAACTGACTGGAGGGAGAAACAAACTTGGGAACTTCCCCCTCCAGATGCGCCCCCTCTCGCCCCTCTACCCGCCCAACTCACCGCGCGGGAATTTTTTCAAATAAGTAAGTTTCTCTGGCGCACCCTGTAGTATATTATTTTACATTTTAAGCATCGCATCAACCGCTGAGGTTATTAGCGATGGAATCTACTGTCTATTACGCTAATGTGATTCGGTTAGCGTAACGTTGATATATCGGTAGGTATGTCGAACTACTCAATTCGCGCCACGGTGCCGGAGTTACCCTATACCCACTGCCAATAAATATTCGACTGTATTCGTTTCAATCCATCAAATATGTGTCAGAAGTAAAATGGAGATATGTTTTTTCGCTAGCAAGACGATGGCCAAAGTGTATGTGACTCAATTAATTTCTTGCATTGTGTAATAGTTGTGTGATCAAGTTTATATTTTTATATAACTTTTTTAATTATGTAAATATAATAAGATTTCAAGAATCGTATGGTCTAGAAGTACATCACTGATTACTACTATCTGATCAACTCGTATTCCTGAGATCGAAACATGGGGCAATTTAAAATTTTTTTAACTTGAGAGTTGACTAGTGGAGAGGACAAGATGCTTCGCCAAGCTTTTTTTTCCGAACCATGCACGCCGTGTCGTTGCACACCATTCCCAGTGTACTTGTGTGATACATACGCTGTACTGTTGTACAATGGTGATATAAGTATTGTGTTATAATAGTCATATAATTTTAAAAAAATGTTATCTCACTTTTTTAATATTGGGAGTACAAATGAGTCTTCGCCGTTTGACAAACGATGGCCCCACCAGGAGGATGTAGTTGAAATTGTCAGATGTAAAACGTCATCTCGTAAGGTTGGACACCGGGCGAGACCATAACCTTGAGATATTAGCGATTTTGTATCAGCATCATGTAATTTTTTTCGTTCGAAAATGTCGAGTTTTGAGGCGAATCAGCGTCATTTGCGGGAACTCTTGCGTTTGGCACGAATGTCCCTCCAATAATGCCTCCAATTCCGCGTCTTCGTACACTTCGTTCCCGGCGGAGGGATTTGTACTCCCAATACATTTTATTGATTTAAAAAACAGATGAAAACCATTGCTGGAATTAAAATAAAAAATAATTATTAGGTAAATCAGAATATTTTAATAAGTCAAAATATGCGATGATATTTATTAGGTGATTTTTTTATTACTTGGCGTTCATTTCTCACTTTCAAAAAGTTTTTATAAGGGATTTCATATCTTTTTGATAGGTAAAGAATTCTTATTTATTTTAGCTTCACCAAAGAGAAGTGAATTTCCAATTCACTCTTGATTGGTTTCAGTTACTGTAAGTGAACAATTGAATTAAACAATTACTGACGAATTCAATGTTGATTGTTTTTAGTTATTGTAAGATAATTACATATTATTGCTTTTCGACTAAAAACAATCAACATTTTACATCTTAAGAGATGACTGCGGAGCCAAAAACATGGATTTCTTCGCAGCGATCGGAGACATTGACTCGGTATAGAGAAGGGCATTCTTAAATATATCTCACATCAATTGAAGGCAATTCAAAATGTATATCCATGGAAATATAATTTTTTTATTGCCTTTGTTTGATGTGAGAAAAATTCGTAGACTGTCTTCTATATATCTAGAAATTTGAGGTTTACGAAGTCTCCGATCGCTGCGAAGAATAAATCCATGATTTTGGCTTTGCAGTCTCTTAAAGATACAAAATGGTGATTGTTTTTAGTTAATGTAAGCCAAATACATATGTTGGCTTTCCTGTGCCTACTGTGACGGAGGCATTGAAACATTTTTATTTCTCGGTATACAGGAGCCAATTCACGAACTTTTATCACATCAACTGAAAGCAAAGAAAAATGTATATCCGTAGAGATATACATTTTTAATTGCCTTTGGTTCATGTGAAAAAAATTCCATAGACTGTCCCTTCAATATCTAGAAAGTTGAAGTTTTCAGTGTCTCCGATTACTGTGAAGAAATCTATAATTTGTCTTTCATTAACTAAAAACAGTCAACAACCAACAATGATTTTGGCTTCGCAGTCTCTAAAGGTATCAAATCCTTTAGCGACTGCGAAGCCAAAATAATGGATTTCTATTTCAACGCCTCAATCCCTATGGATATACGTTTTTAATTGTGTTTTAATGATTAAAAGTTTATTTTGATTGCTCACACTTTTTATTACCTGAATATTAGTTTCAGTTTATGAAACAGTACCCGAGAAAAACTTGCATACTTGAACATTTTTTTCGTACCTATGTAACCATTTTTTTCGTACCTGTGTTCAATGCAAGCCGATTCCATGTTTTGCCGTTTTGTTACATCCTAGCAAATGTCCCTTCTCTCATCTAGGTTTCTTATCTCGGTATTCCCAATATCCTCATTTGCCGTCATAAGCGTATTAAATGTATAAATCTAAAAATAAGACACGTAAGAGCATTAAACGGAACTTGCGTACGTTCCGCGAGCATATTCAAATCACAGCGATATATACACGATAGCAGCACCGCCACAGTCATTGACTTTTCCTATCACATTGGCTTTCAACAATAACACGATCTCAGGGAAATATTCCACGACAAGCCGGAACTCAAAAAATCAAACAGGAACTCACTCCAAAAACTTTACGCTAGCCAACCGCATGGCGACAAAGAGAAGTCTGCATGAATCGAGCCGGTAACCAGAGCGGAGTATGAAGACATTCGGGCCGTCCGAATCAAACGGTCGCCGCGCTATCGCGAACGACTTAGCGCGAATTTCGGCTACACACCTCATGCGCGTTCCGTTAACAAAGCGAAATTGCCCCTTCCATCAGCGCCATTATTTCTGAGAAGAGAAACCAAAGATTGTCTCCCACTCACTCGAAAAATTCGCATGCGAACCAAGAAGGGTCAGTGTGCACAAGGTCGAAGTAGTCTCCCGGCAATTACCGTCGACTCAAGTTCTTCTATCAAGTCTCAATCCCAGTCTTCCGACAATCTTCATCAAATTCAGAGCTCAGTCTTCCGTCAACCAATATCGAATCAACTTCTTCTATCGAGTCTTAACCCAGAAGCCTAACGAATATCTCCAAATAACCTTCATACGAATAGTCTTCATTTTTCGAGTCACAAAAGTTTTTTTTTACACTTGTATAATTTCTATCATCGGTCCGTGAATATCAGTCTCAATTCATCGACCTCGTGCGCCGTTCATAATTCTATCTACGCGTAGTGCCCGTCGTAGTAAACACGTCGATTATACACACGACCAGCGTAAAATCCTGCGAGCGCCTTTTACCAGCGATTGTACCAGCGAGCGCACCAGGCCAAGAGCGAAGGCCCTTGTAACGCGAGCGACAACAAACAATCATGCGAGCGAGCGTCGAACACAACCAATGTAAGCTAACTTTACCTTTTCTTTCTGAATCATTCATCGTAGGCCTGATCGCTTTAACCCGTCTAGTAATCTTATAATAAATAACATTGTGTCAATCGTACACCAATTGTGTCGAATTATTCCTCAGTACCGAAACCTTGCGTCGATTCCTTAATTCTATTCTTTCCCACGCACTACCCCTTTTTGCCCTCATCCCGTGCTATTACGCTAGGCGTAGGCAACAGAGAGGGAAACGAAAATATTATGCTCTCATTCCTTCCGGATGTGACATTTTAATCGTTCCAGGATGAAGTATGAGCTCAAGATACTGCTTACCGTCCCATATCCAATAGCGAAGAACTTTTTGAGGTTTGAAAATGAGACACGAAGAACATATGTCAAATTTATTTTTGCCCTAAAAAGGGCCGGTTTGTTCTTCGTATTCGATTAATTCTTTGAATCAGAGATTTTCGACAAGGGGAACCTTCGTTGAATTTTTTATTGACCTTAGAAAGGGCCTTAGAAAGGACCGAAGATTAGAGCTGTCGAAATACCTAACTCTGGGATATATTGACTTATATGTATACCAACTTTTACTCGCGGCTTCGCCCACGATAAAATTTGGCTACTACCATTTTTGTTTTGAAAAAACGTTAAGTGAATTGATTAATTGCTTTCAACAAATGTGGACATAATACAACCAAACCAAAAGTCGTCGCAATTCCGGTTGAGAAGACGTTTCCTCCCGTCTAGCAACCTTTATAGCTCGAAGTTTACTCGAACTCTGAGAAATATTTCACTTTCGTTTTCCAGGCATTTTAGAAAACTATACAATCAGAATGTAACAATAAATAACAAATTTATTTTCCAAAAAAGCTGAACACACATTGTTCTTAAATTTCGACAATTAAATTTTTATCATGGCGGAAAATGCTTTACCCCCCGTAGGAGAAATGTACTTTCCTTCGGCAAATCCTTTGCCGACTTGTCCGTCGAAGCCAATCGATAACACTTCGTTTTTCAATCAATCAGAAAACTATGGTTCGTTTCTTGGTCAAATTTCTCTTTCGTTTAGGGATTCCTTCGAAACTATGTTTGATATCAAGTGTCTTATCAAGACGAAACGTCAAAAATCAAACCATGAAGGCAGCTCTGCAGTTACTATATCTCAATTTTGTATGTTTCGTCATCTGTCACGAGACATCACGCAGAGAGGTAGTATACCATGGAATAGAGAGTAGAGTTTGTATATTGAGAGAGAGTATGAGAGTTTGTATATTGAGAGTAGAGTATGCCATCGAGAGAGTAGCGTAGAGTACGCCATCGAATGCAGCTATACATGTTTCTTTATAGTTACTCTTTGATGTTTCAAAATAAAACATTTCTAAACCATCTTTAAAAATATCATATCTTCGATTCTATTAAGCAAGAATAATATTAACTGATTTATAATATATTTGATTAGTACGCTATAATAATTTCAATTTTATCATTACATTTGATTTGAGTATATTATAATTAAAAAATATTAGAAATCAGAATGAAAAGTATCCTATCTGTTATTCCAAGTAATACTCTACATGTGTGCCAAATTTCATCATTAAGTTCGATTTGACTCGAATATTATATTATCGAATTATAATATCCATTCGAATATTATAATTAGAACAATGTTAGATGTTAGATTCGACATTAGTAAAATATTTGGTATTATATTCTTTTCTATTTTTATTGTATTTATTTCGTTTGTATTCTAGAATAATTTGAATTTTGATCATTATATTAGATTTGAGTATAATATTATAATTAGAAAATGTTTGATATCAGAATAAAAAGTATTCTATGTGTTAATCCAGGTCATAAGCTATATCTACATGTTAAATTTCCTTTAAATCTGTCAAGTCGTTTTGGCGTGATTGAGTAACAAGCAGACAGACTTTCAGATTTATAGTATTAGCCCTCGCATGCCCCACTGGGGTCTAAGAAACCCGAACAAAGCACGTAAAATCATTTTTTTTCGCTTTTCTCGAGGGAACATATTTTTTAGATGAGTATATCTCAGGAGTTCTTAAATTTGACGATTCGGTCAATACATAGACAGATTTCTCGACTCATTGGCTATCGATTAAAATTTTGGCGTTATGATTGAAAATCTGAATGGGGTCCCACAAACCCGCGTGTGGCAAGTATGTCCCGAAAAAATGATTGTGGCATTCTGGGGTTAATTAGGATTGGGATTAAGATTAGGATATAGCAGGAAAGATTGCAGTCAGCTGTCGAGGTGCGCCAGATGAGTCTTAAACGCGTTGCTCTTTGCGCTTCTATACTTTTTGTTAATCAACCCTCAAGAAGGCGTATGTACTATGTTCACGACATGACGCATTTATTCCACTCAACTAAACCGCGATTATGGACTTACTTTTTTGGGGAAAACAATCGCCCAGAAGTTCGGCCCAAAATTATGAGATCTCGGGATTAAGTGGACGAATAAATAAATAACCTGAATCAACCGACAGGCAAAAATCACATTACACTTGTCAAATATCATCAGATTTTCGATTCATCGACGCGTTTTTGCGTGGCGTCGATTCAAAGTCTAAACGTGACAGATAAAATCCCACCTAAGGGTATACAGAATACGCGGCGTGGTCATCAGTGGGGTCGATCAATGGGATATTCGTCCGGGGATCAACGTTGTCTTTTTTTATTACTGGGCGTCAAGACGCTGCCGCGTCTCTACTTTTGCGCGTTACATGTTTTTTTATTCATCTTTAAAAATTGCGGACGTATGGCACGATCTTCTAAACTGAATTTTCAAAACTGGCGTGACTTATAGCTAAAAAAAGTAATCGATCGATTCTCATGAAATTTGGTACAAATCTTTCTAACCTTATTGCCAAATGAAGCAATTTTTTGGGAAAATTCAATCCTTTTGTGTTAAAGCGTACCATTTCATCGATTTTCTATATTTCTCACTTTTTCTTGGTTCATATCCTACGTATGAGTGTTAAAGAACGGAAAGTCTTCGTTGTTTTTTTCAGATTAATTCCACCAACGCTACGTATCACGCCGTCTGACAATATCCGCCGCAACCAGTTTAAAAGACCGTGCCATACCTCCACCATTTTTCAAGATTAAAAAATACCATGTAACAGCCGAAAATAGTAATAAAACATGAATTAAGTTTAAAAAATGATGAAGAAATCTTCCCTTTAAAAAAAATCATGAAAATCACCATTTTTCCTCGCCTCAATGTATCACCCCCCTTAAGGGGTGTGCACAAGGTTGAAATTTCAAAAATACGTTTTTTTTATTGCGTGGCTTTATAGTGTAGGGCCTTAACGTAAATTTGCAACGAAGATTTTATAAGACATCCAAAAATTGAGCGAGTTATAACGATTTTGGAAAGGGTCAGCCCACTGCGCTATGACCAAGTGCCCCGCTGTGATTAATCCGTTTTTTTTTTAATTTTTAAAGTACACCTTTTCAGCCCACTGTTTCGTTCAGTTACGCATCTTGAGCGACATGCGTCACGTTCAATTGAAGTTCGTTCACGCATGTCGAATTTTTCACTTTCAATGACTGCCGCTCGCACGCCACGTGATCGGTATATTTCGGGAAGTTACTATAGAAAATTCTAGAACATTTTACGAGTTCAAACTTTGAATGAAGAGCACTCTCACATAAACTTGATATTTGCGCCTTTTATAACGGTTATGTTGGTTTATTGTTTTGGTTTATTGCAAGTCAATGATAATGGATTGAAGAATTATTGAAAAAGTATTTGTTTTGAATGAAATGAAATAAAATGCAATTATAGTAGGTAGAGTATAGTATAAACACAATTATTTACATTTCTGAATCCCGTTTGTTAGTAGAATTCTGATGATTCAATTCACTGAAATTTTAATAAATAAGACATTTATAAAACCAACTACCAATAGTAACTCCTTTTGGTAATTGCATTTCAATAGCATTTTAATTAGTATCAACACAATTATCTAAATTTTCGTTTTTTGACTCATTGAAATATAAAATAATTTATATTATATTTAGTTTTAAGTTTAAGAAGAGTCTATGATTAATTACTTGAATTAAGTATTTGATCTTACGATGGCAAGCGATGAAACTGTACCGACAATGAGATATGGCACAGTAATTGATGCGGACTTTATAAAATATATTGAAAAAATTGAATTTGAATCCTTATTTACTTATTTCAGTTATCATAAATTAATGATTCCTTGCATAGACTGCACAACTCAAAGGGAAAACGAAAGTAATAATAAAATAAAACGTCACGTAATAACCCTATATTATAAATAATAATATCTTATGTATTTTAGTTAACGTGTTTTTGTATTATTATTATGATTATTAGAGTTAACGCAATAAAAAAATTGAAAAAACTTTTGTACCTGCATTTACTTTCTTTCTCGTCGACTATTAATAATGAAACGATTAAACCAATACGACGAAAAAAATTATATACTTTCGGCGATTTCAGTATAACATCGTTTAGGGCCATGGCAAAAAAGTTTCACTTACACCGTGGATTCGTAAAATCACACCCAATTTTCTCGGAACTATAGTTTTATGAGGTGTAAGTTGTATCTCAAAATCTACTCGTCTGATTCACTTCAAATTCGGGCGGAGCATCGTTTACAAAAATTCTCATCCTATGGCCAGATCGTTTTTTTACACGTTTATCCATTTGTTATTAACAAATAACAAAAGTTTATTTTTTAGTCGGAAAACGAACTTTCTGCCGCACAGCTTGGCCTTTTTGTCGTTTTCAAAATTTAAGTTTTTATTATTAAATATTAAATAAATATTTAATTAATGTTAAGTTTTAATTACTATTGAAATATAACAATGAAACGAATTTTTTACATTGAATTACATACTAAATAATTTTAATTAATTTTAAAATATAATGATAGACTGAAATTTCAATATTTAATCGAATATCAAGTTAATATTGAAATTTCATTTTATTATTATTTTTTCTCTTGCGTTTTTCTTGAAACTACGGTTCGTGAAACGGTGAAAGTCGTGTTGCATAATCAATTTTTCAATTTGACCGAACCGATAATTCTACCACACGTACAGCACAAATGCTGATTAAGTGTACTAATCTGATCCTGAGAAACGTTGAATTGCCGCGAGTTTATCAGCCGCTTCAAATTTGCGCCAACTCCTCTATCCTTCGACGTATAATGCGTTATGAAAGGACGGACTTGAATAAACCGGCGGGGACGAGGGCTTGTACAGGAAGCGTTAAAATCGGTAGGGAAGATCGGGCCTGGATGCATAGAGAACCACGATCGAAGTCGCGTATCCCAACAACGTGCGGTACGGTCAGCCCTGTCGAATTAGCATAGCGGATTAATCGGTCAGCGTGCGCGGCTTTAAGTCGGCACGCATGGCCGTACACCGATAAGACTTTATTAACGTCCCCGTGGGTGTTATTTATCCTCCCTCTCGCTCAATTTCGCGTCTCATATTTCATAATACGACGCCAGAAAATTTTCCCGGCCAGTAGTCGAGTCTGAGCTCCGAACTAGCGATTTGGCGCACGTGCATAATGCAACATCGTTTGTGGATTCATTTGACATAAATATAGCGGTTCTGGCAACTAGGGTCAACTGGAATGAAAAATAAAAACATGTAGGGGAAGTCGGGGCAAGACGAATACGCGAGGTAAGATGAATCATAAGCTTAGCCACTGAACAGTGTGTGCGAGCACAGTGCTCCGGTTGGACTTTGGAGGGGTGGTGGTGAAGTCAGAGAGTGTGAAAGTATCAACTGTAATTTTTGGTAAAGTTTAACATCGTTTCAGTTTATTTGTGTTGCTGATATTGGTTAGAGACAGATAGCTTAACTCAATGAAAGTAATAATTGTTAATATAATGAGAACGGTTTTGCAGAAATTTTCAAAGTTTTGCGTGATTTTTCGTTAATTCATTAACCGTCTAATGGGGTAAGATGAATACAAGCTATCGCAAACCCGGAATATTTTACAACGTACTATTTCCGGTAGAAAGGATGAAATGGAACTAGTAAAACATTTGGTTCCTTTTCAACCGGTGTTTCTACCAGGGGAAGAAAAAGAACTTAAAAATGATCAAAATGATATGGAAGCAAGATTATTCGGACTAATCTTACAGAACTTAGACGATTGGCTCATCAAATTGATGATATTGAGAATGAAACCACTTTTATATGCGAAAGATGCCAATAATTCGTATCCCATCGTTATCCCACCGCTGTTTCACCTTGCTCCGCATACAGGGTAAGATGGGAAAAATAAAAGTTTAATTAAAAATATATATTGTATGGTAAAAATCAGAAAGACCGATTTTTTTGCTTCCATAATTAAAAGATTAATAAATGTTGATTGGTTTAAAAAATAATTAAAGTCGACTGACTCATATATGTATTGTTTTATTTTACATGACCTTAGCGTTATCATCTTGCCACGACTTCGCCTACTTTTAGTGTAATAATAGAACTTTCTTTAAACTTTCTGTCAACCTATCGAAAAAGGTCGAATTTCGACAGCAAAAACAACTTTAATCATTCTTTATTAACAGATTAATTTAAAATTTCGACAAATCATTCGGTCCTACGATAGAAAATGTTATAAACTATACTCTGTGCGAATTTACAGTGAATCGGACGAATAGATTTCGAGATAAGATTTACACCTTGTTACAAAAAAGGTAAATCGGACCCTCCACAAAAATCATTATAACTCGGCCAATTTTTTTAATTTCCACAAAATCTTTAGCAAATGAAGTTTAATTCATCATTTGCTATTAACAAATGGATTGCCACTTCGAAAATTCATCCGGTCGTACAATAGAAAAAATCGTAAACTATGCTCTGTCCGAATTTGCAGTGAATCGGACGAAAAGATTTTGAGATACGACTTAAACCGTATTCGTTGTGTGTAGTTTCGAGAAAAACGCAAAAGAAAAAAGAGTTAATCGGACCCTTCACAAAAATCATCATAACTCCGTAAATTTTGTTAATTTCCATAAAATCTTTGCTGCGAATTAAAATTACGACCTCAGGATATAAACGTATGCAATGAAAAATCGTTTTTTTTCGAAACTTAAAGCTCATGCGGACCCCTTAATGCATGTATGACACATGTACAGAGCTGTGTATGGATAATACTGTAATTGTGGTCAGTAATTACATCCGCAGTCCCTACAAACCCGACAATAGCGAAGATCTCAATAATACCAGACAGTCGTGTCCTACATTACCGTGCACCGAAACTTCGTATTACCAACGTGGTTTTCGTGTCGCAGCATGTGATAACACAAGATTGCGACAGAATCCTTATCCTCGCCGATAAGTTTCCATACCTACAATCTTTCCTACAATCCTTGCATGATAAAAGAACCCTCCCAAAAATACCGACACTGGTGGAGTCGTTTGAGGCTTGTCTGGCGGTCGGGTTTCGGCTCCAGCGGTACTTCGAGTTAAGCAGGGTTGTGCATGACCGATACTCGCAGCGGTGACCGCTTAGCCGTGCATCGATTGTCGCATCAACTAGTGAGCGGAAGACCAATACTTCCCAGACCTTGGTGTAAATACTTGAGTAAAATGTTTGTGCACCAGAGAATCAGAATAATGTAGGTCCGTCTATACCGGTACGAGTTTTCCACAGTTTCCCCGTACCCCCAGCAAATGCGGCATAGCGTAGCTTTAGACGGCTGTGAACGCAATGGAAGTTAGGTTAGATTAGCGAAGTGCGGCACACAGTGATTAGTGAGGGTTCAATTAGGAGGAGTTATACGTTTAAAGAACCGCAGGGTTGCGTTACAACTGAGGAAATAATTAATAATGGGCAATTCTCCCAAAATTATCATTTTGCATGTAATCTGACTTTCTCAATAGTTTCTATTCAATTACTTTGTAATTTTTTTTCTAAACATCAATTTGAAATATTTCGAAATCTTCCTACAAAACAGATTTGGTAGAAAAATCGTCGTTATCCTCTTTTCTGTATTTTGACTACGACATTCATTCCTCTGGAGCATAATTTTCCAGATTTCATATACACTAGCAAGCAGAAGAGGTACTAAAAATTAAAAACATTCCTTGAAACCATTGGACTTTTATTTAATTCCTCTCTGAAAAATAAAAATGACATAAGCGCAGGTATTTCACAATGAATAACGAAATTTTGTAACCGTTTTTCTCAATCCTTCCTCTGGAGAGCAGTAAATCAGTTCACATCCTGTGTGACGGGTGGCGCTAGTTGTTCTGCTTGCCAGAACAGTGCCTTCTAGATCTACTTTTTCGAAGAGACTGATTGTGTCATATAATTTTTGTAGCTTACGTTTTTTTCTGCAGACCTTGTGTGTTATGAGGTGGTATCACAGGCGAGGGAGTCGTTCCGCTGGTCATTCTTAACTGTATCATTTTTCAATACGTTACTCTTTACCTGTTCAAGTGGAACTTTTAGACACCTACTCACGGCCAGATTTTGAGATTAGAAAAACGTATCATGCTGCGCTGTGCATGAAAACCAGTTTGAATCATGATTCATCTGACATCACTCATCTGCACTGCGAAAAAAAACCAACTGAATCGAAAAAATATATTGGTTGTTTCAAATAAATGTCTAATCGCGGAGTGCCACCGATATATGAGATTATTACAATACTATAAAATATTGGAAAATGTGATTAATTCAAACAACATATTGTTTTATTTGAAAATCTCTTCTGTTCTCTGAATATCTACAATATCCTTCAAATAAAATTATATTCTATTGAAATCATTCTACATACAATCCGTAGATGTAATTAATAGAATGAATTATTTCTACATCGAAACGAATATGCCATGAGAGGTAAGTTTTTCAATTTGTTTGAAATCTTAAATAAACAGTGAGCATTAGAATGATCATCCACGATAATAGTGAAGAAATTATCAGATATCCAATGGAATATCCATGGAGAGAATATCAGATATTCAACTGATAAGAACAGATACTACACTTTAATCTTAGCCACAGGCCAATAAGCGATACTCTTTAGAGTTTCTCCGGCGTTTGAGTAGATCTTCGGTTCGCGCTACGCTTACGAGAAACGAGCGCGCGTGCGGCTTCTAACGGTTACTTCGAGAACTACGGGTTTCCTCATACCTATAAGTTCGGCCATGATTTGGTTGAATATTTTCAATCAAATGCGCAAGAAAAAAAATTTATTTTCGCATAATTTTTTAACCAATTCAGACATTTGCTTTAAATTTTTCAATCAAAATAAAATATTAATATTTTAACGAATAATGTACTTAAAAATCAATATCGGATATGGTGAAAAAAATTAAATAACATATTTACTCAATGGAAATTTTATCTGAATCAAACGAGCGAAATTCAATTTTTCTTGTGTACTCGAATCAACAATATTCATGTTATGAATTGAAACGCTTTTTTTTTCTCGTTGTAGAAAATACATTCAAAACTATATAATTTGTTCGCTATAATTTTTTAGATAGTTTCAATAATATTTTGTTCTCGGCGAACAATATATCTTTTGAATGAAAGAAAAATTCAATTTCATCATGTTATTAAAGTCAATAGCGTTTTGTTTGGACTAATAAATCCGATTGTTTACACCAACAATTTTACAATTGAAATAACGAAATTTCATTCAATAACACCAATGATATTGCATCAATGATTTTTTCTCAGTGTGGGATCCTCCTGACACGTAAGATGCAAAGGTATAATGGAGGCGCCAGAGGAATAAAACCATCTGGGTTACGCATGTGTGAAAATGCATGAGGTCACATAAAAATGATTCTCTTAAATTATTGCCACGCCGCTGTCGACAGAAGAAAGGCTCCGTAGAAAAAGAAGCTGAAAAACGAAGATACGAAAGGCTTAAACAAGATCCTGCAGGAAGAGAGAAGTTGAAACAAAAAGAGTGACATCAATATTGAAGGAAAAAGAAGACGAAGATATCAATAAACCAATAAAAACTTGATAGGATAAGGTTTGCATCATTCCTCTGTCCTCATCATCATTCCTCTGGGCCTACTATTTCTTTCGATCGTGATAATCCTCTCAAAACTGGAAAATTAGTGTGATCTATAGGGAGTTATATTATATCGATTATAACTGAAGTCAATTGCATTTTTGGAATGAAAAAATTAAAAATGTTTGTTTATCAATTTTGCTGTCCTGCATAGTGATCATTTCAGAAGAAGCACCCATATACACTGCCGGCCAAAACTTTGAGTATCCCAGTCGAAATTTCTTGCCGCGCTAAAAGTTTGATAGCAGACTCAAAAATGAAGATAATCAAATTTCCCAAGCGGCGTTTTAAAGAGGACAAATTTACTTTCATTTTTCCTTTTTAGAATATTTTTTACAATTCTTTTTGGGCCCGGTACGCTTTATTGAAAATTGCTATTTATCAGCTTTTTTGCACGTTTAAAACTGCCCGCATAACTTCTGGTGAACTTCTGCACTCATTTTTTCCATGACAAACTTGAAGCGGGTATCAAAACCTACATTTTCTTTTTTTAGAAAGTTTCGTGCGATTTTTTTCGCTCCAGTATTCCATTTTTAACTAAAAAATACACGTTTTTGAAAAATAGGCATGGTCCAATAACTATGGGGTTTCAAAGTTAAGACGGAATGACACCTCATCGCGGTCGGTATGGTAGAACAATTATAGATTCCCAAAAATTTCTGAAACGGCTCTTCAGATCCCGTCGAAACTTTGCCAAACGACGTCAAATAGATAGACGAATAGCTTCCAGCCCCTCAAATTTTCTAAATTTGAGAAAAAATAAACTAGATTGGCTTATGATAAGCCAATCTACATTTTTTTTCTCAAATTCAGAAAATTTGAGGGGCTGCAAGCTATCCGTCTATCTATTTGACGTCGTTTGGCAAAGTTTCGACGGGATCTGAAGAGTCGTCTCAGAGATTTTTGGGAATCTATAATTGTTCTACCATACCGACCGCGATGAGGTGTCATTCCGTCTTAAAAGTAAAAAGTTGCAAAGGTTCACACTCGACTAGCCAGAATTTATTCAGAATAAAAAAAAAATTTACGATTTTTGTTCGGGACTCTGCTGAGTGGAGAGGCTCCATTTGGGAATGATGGGGTCTAGGAAAATCTACCAAGAAAGAAAATTTATTTACTTTTTGATTTTTAATTACCTGCAATTTTTCAGAATTAAAAAAATATGT